>VMDO01012232.1:0-40863 GCA_007922755.1 Pedetes capensis | reverse complement strand
TTTTGTCCAATAAATGACAACTCAAAACTAACTAGGTGGTTTGACCACAGAATGATGGCCCATGAATTCCTGGAGGCCTCTTCCTTTAGGTCCAGTCACAGTGTCCAAGAGGAATTCAGGAGCTGCTAGGGTGTCAGCCTTAGAAATCTGACTTAATAAAGTATTAGCAATCATCAATATACCCCTCTAAAATAAAGGCTTCAGTGGATTGTGCCCCCAGAGTGCAACATGATGTCTGGAGAGTGTGAACTGGGGGTCTGCAGGGTGGTGCCAGTGTCCATTAGAGGCCCTGTAATAGAAGTAACATTTTGAGGCTACCAAAAATGATAGCTGCCACCAGAGGATCTGTTTCTTCCTGAGTGGATGGGTCAGACACATCTTTGAGAAATTTCTTCAGGGCCCAGGTCTGAGGGAGTTTGAGGAAAATGTCTGTGGGTTTTCAGCAATGGCCATAGGCAGCACACTATAGCTGGGTGATTCCCACCAGAGAAATTCTAGTTTATTTCTTCAATAGCACTAATGAAACTCATTCTGTTAAAAAGAAATCACATGACAAGACCACACCTACTTTACTGAAAGTGCTACTAACTTGAGTTGTATAATTCTTCATAATCTTCAGCCTTGAGCCTCAGCCTAAAGGAAATAAACCTCAAAGAAGCAACCTAAAAAGTTGAAAAACAAGTTTCAGTTTTAAAACAGAATTTATAACTGAGAATGATTCAAGTGTTCAAGAAGAAAACAGCAGCCACAAAGATTTTCAAAAATGATGCTAAAGATGGAAGGCTACATTAGAAATAAAAACTTTGGGGTTCTTTTCGTTCACTGAAAAGTTCCCAACAGTTTACTCAGGTGAGTAATGCACAACACAGAATGGAATGCTTGTACAATTGCACTTATACTAGAGTTTACAAATATATTTGTTGTTGTTGTTAGGTGCCGTCAAGTCGGTATCCAACTCATAGTGACCCTCTGTACAACAGGGGAAACACGATTGTCAGTGCTTCTCTGCTGTTCATAGGGTTTTCAATGGCAGATTGATTTTTGGGAGGGGGTTGCCAGGTCCTTCTCCCGAGCCTACAGTGTCTGGTGTTCCCAGGTGGTCTCCTATCCAAGTACTAACCATGCCCGACCCTGCTTAGCTTCTGAGATCTGACGGGATCGGATGCCACAGGGCTACAGCTGCAGGCTACAAATATATTTAGAGAAACAAAATTGGGTTGAAGCTGATTGGGTTCTTTTATGTAACATTATTAGATTATAAGCCAGCTATAAAAAATAAAGTCCCCCCAAAAGATAGTGAAATAGACTTTTTTTTACTCTTTAATACCTCTGCCTTGTGCCCTACCCTAATATGGCCCATTCATGACATGCTGGGAAGCCTGAGGAAAAAGCAGCCAAGGTAAGAGTCCTTGATAACCTTAAAAGTCCACCAGAGTAAGGGGGGGACATTCCCTGATTGCCTGAGTGCTTGGTCATTGTTGAGTCATCTATGGTCCAAAGGTCACAAAGAGCTCTGCCAGTCTATATTTTTGTTATTTTATTTAAACATGCTAGTGGAGTACAGAGTAATGTCAGTTGATATATCCATTATGCAACTATTAAATCAGTTTTGCTTATACTTCCATCGCCTTAAAAATTTTACAGGAGAGAATAAATGAAACAAAAGAAAAAAGAGGATAAATGTTAATTAACATGTAATGGCAATGGTATGTAACCATGATTTATACTTTGATTAATTTTTTCTTTCCTTTTTCATCCTTTTTTCTTGTATTTTCATAGAACTGCATCCTGTATTTTGTGTTTTTTCTCTACCTCTTACCCCTCTACATTGGTGTCTCCCCCTTCCCCATCATCCATTCCCTCCCACTAGTCCTCTCTCCCCTCATTTTGGACCCCTTTGTATTTTCAATTCTTAGATAAGTATGATTGTACATTTATATATGTATGTTTATGTAATTATTTTCCTTTAAGGTAGATTTAGCTTGCACATATGAGCAAGAACATGAGATATTTCTCTTTTTGAGTCTGGGTTATTTAGCTTAAAATGGTAACTCTCCAGTTCCATCTATATTGCTGAAAATGACATTATTTCATTCTTCTTTACTGCTGAATAATATTCCATTGTGTTTATATACCAAAATTTTTAAAAAGTCCAATCCTTTGTTGATGGACATCTGGGTTGATTCCATACCCTTGCAATTGTGAAGAGTACTGGAAGTGCAGATGTCCTTGTGGTATGATGACTTATCTTCCTTTGGATATATTCCTAGAATTGATATATATGGATCATATGGTGGTTTTATTTTTAGTTTTCTAAGGTACCTCAATATTGATTTCCAAAGTAGCTGAACTAATTAATAGTTCAATCAGCAGTGTAAATGTGTTTTGTTAATCTTGGCTATTCTCACTGTAGTGAGATGGAATCTCAGTGTTGTTTTGATTTGCATTTCCTCCTTAAATAGGTATGATTGTTCATTTTTACATATATGAATATATATATAGTTGTTTTCTTCCTTTAAGTTAAATTTTTTGTTGTTGTTGTTGTTCGGTGCCGTTGAGTCGAGTTTGACTCATAGTGACCCTGTGTACAGCAGATCGAAACACTTGCCGATTCTGTGCCAGGCAAATGATCTTATTTATGTTTAAGCCCATTGTTGCAGTCACTGTGTCAATCCATCTGGTGGAGGGTTTTCCTCTTTTGTGTTGACCTGCCACTCTCCCAAACATGATGTCCTTCTCCAGGGATTGATCTCTCCTGACTACATGTCCAAAATATGTAAGACGCAGTCTAGCCATTCTTGCTTCCAAGGAGCATTCTGGTTGCACTTCTTCTAGGACAGACCTGTTGGTTCTTTTGGCAGTCCATGGTATATTCAATAGATGTCTCCAGCACCACAATTCAAAAGCATCAATTCTTTTTCTGTCTCCCTTGTTCAATGTCCAGCTTTCACAACTATATGATGTGACTGAAAATACCACGGCATGAATCAGACACACCTTCATCTTCAATGTGACATCTTTGCTTTTCAATACTCTAAAGAGATCTTTTGCCACAGCTTTTCCTAGAGCAATGCGTCTTTTGATTTCTTGACTGCGGCTTCCATGGGTGTTGATTATAGAGCCAAGCAAAGCAAAATCTTGGACAACCTCAATCTTTTCTCCATTTATTGTGAAGTTGCATGCTGACCTAGTTGTAAGGATTTTTGTTTTGTTGATGTTTAGTTGTAACCCATATTGAAGACTATGATTTTTGATCTTTATCCGTAAATGTTTTAAAACCTCTTCACTTTCAGCAAGCAGAGTTGTGTCATCTGCATAACTCAGGTTGTTAATGAGTCTTCCTCCAATCTTGATGCTGAGTTCTTCCTCATAAAGTCCAGCTTCTCAGATTATTTGCTCAGCGTATAAATTGAAGAGATAGGGTGAAAGTACACAGGCCTGACGCACACCTTTCTCAACTTTAAACCACTCAGTGTTTCCTTGTTCTATTTGAACAACTGCCTCCTGGTTCATGTACAGATCTCTCATGAGCACAATTAGGTGCTCTGGTATTCCCATTTTCTGAAGTGTTATCCATAATTTGTTATGATCCACACAGTCAAATACCTTTGCATAGTCAATAAAACATAGATAGACATCTTTCTGATATTCTCTGCTTTCAGCTAATATCCACCTGACATCAGCAATGATGTCCCTGGTTCCCGACCCTCTTCTTAATCCCGCTTGATTTTCTGGTAATTCCCTGTCTATATACTGCTACAGTCACTTCTGAATGATCTTTAGTAAAATCTTGCTTGTGTGCGATATTAATGATATTGTCCAATAGTTTCCACATTCAGTTGGATCCCCTTTTTTGGGAATAGGAACAAATATGGATCTCTTCCAGTCAGTTGGCCAAGTAGCTGTTTTCCAAACCTGTTGGCACAAACATGTTAACACATCCAGTGCTGCATCTGTTTGCTGAAACATCTCTATTGGTATCCCATCAATTCCTGGAGCCTTGTGATTCACCAGTTCTTTCAAGGAGGCTTCCAGTTCATCCTTCAACACCAGTGGTTCCTCTTCATATGTAACCTCTTGGAATGGTTGGCCATCTACCAATTCTTTCTTGTATAATGACTCTGTGTATTCTTCCCATCTTCTTTTGATGTTTCCTGCATCATTTAATATTTCCCCTGTGGAATCTTTCACTACTGCCACTCAAGTCTTGAATTTTTTCTTCACTTCTTTAAGCTTGAGAAACACAGAGCATGCTCTTCCCTTTTGGTTTTCTGCCTCCAGCTCCTTGCACATACCACTATAATATTTGTTTTTGTCTTCTCAAGCTGCTTTTGGAAATCTGTTTAGTTCCTTAACTTCATCATGTCTTCCTTTTACTTTAGCTGCTCGATGTTCAAGGGCAAGTTCCAGCATCTCTTTTGACATGTAATTTGGTCTTTTCTTTTTTTCTTGTCTTTTTAAGAACTTTTTGCTTTCTTCTTGAATGATATCTTTGATGTCATGCCACAGCTCTTCTGGTCTCCTGTCATTTGAGTCTAATGCATTAAACCTATTTTTGAGGTGGTCTCTGAACTCACGTGGGATATACTCAAGGTCATACCATGGCTCTCGTATACTTGTTCTAATTTTCTTCAGCATCAGTTTGAACTTGAATATGAGAAGGTGATGGTCTGATCCACAGTCAGCACCTGGCCTTGTTTTGACATTTTGTATAGAGCTTTTCCATCATCTCTTTCCATATATGTAGTCAATTTGATTCCTGTAAGTCCCGTCTGGTGAAGTCCATGTGTATAGTCTCCATTTATGATGTTGAAAAAATGTATTTGTAATGAAACGGTCATTGGTCTGACAAAATTCTATCACGTGACCTCCAGCTTCATTTCTGTCACCAAGACCATATTTTCCAACTATTGAGCCTTTTTCATTGTTTCCAACCTTTGCATTCCAGTCGGCAGTGATTATCAGTATGTCTTGATTGCATGTTTCATCTAGTTCAGATTGCAGAAGCTGATAGAAGTCTTCCCTTTCTTCATTTGTGGCCTTAGTGGTGGGTGCATAAATTTGAATAATAGTCATAGTAACTGGCCTTCCTTGTAGGCATATGGATATTATTCTATCACCGACAACATTGTATTTCAGGACAGATCTTGAAATGTCTTTTTTGATGATGAATGCAACCCCATTTCTCTTTAGTTTATCATTCCTAGCATAGTAGACCACATGATTGTCTGACTCAAAATGGCCTATGCCAGTCCATTTTAGCTCACTGATGCCTAGAATGTCAATGTTTATGTGCTCCATTTCTCTTTTAATGATTTCTAATTTTCCTAGATTCATACTACGTACATTCCATGTTCCAATTATTAATGGATATTTACAGTTGTTTCTCCTCATTTTGAGTCATGCCACATCAGCAAGTTGAGGACCCTGGGTCTTTACTCCATTTCCGTCATCATGGTAGACTCTACTTTGAGGAGGCAACTCTTCCCCAGTAGTCTTTTGGGTGCCTTCCAACCTGAGGGGCTCATTTTCTGGCACTATATCTGACAGTGTTTCTTTGCTATTCATAGGGTTTTCAATGGCTAGTTGTTTTGGGAGTGGTTCACCAGGTCCTACTCCCTCGTCTGTCCTAGTCTGGAAGCTCAGCTGAAAACCTGTCCACCGTGGGTAACCTTGCTCATATCTGAGGTACCAGTGGTAGAGCTCTCAGCCTCATTGTAACACACAAGCCCCCATAGTGAGGCAAACTGACAGATGTGTGGGGGCTGTTGTACATAGGGTTGCTATGAATTGGACTGGACTCAATAGCACCTAACAACAATAACAACAAAGCATTTATCATTTCTTTGTGTTGAGAACCTTTGAACTCCTCTCTTCTAGTTTTATATACAATACATTATAAAGATGGCTGGGATTTAACTCAGTTGGTAGAGCACCACTCTTCAATCTTTGAGGTCCCAGGTTTGATTCTCAGCACCACAAATATGAGAGAAGGATGTGGCAATCCACTTCCAAGGCAATCCCCAAATAATTATCCATTGTGAACCCCCATGAGGGTCACTATGAGTCAGACACAACTCGATGGCATTTAACAACAACACATTATAAAGGGGAGTCTCTTTAATGAGGGTAAACATAGGATGGAAAGAGGCTAGTTGGAAAACTTTTCTGCAAAGCAGGGAAGAGATAATGGTGATTTTAATTCAGGTAGTGTAAGTGGGGGCTGGGTTTTAGCTCAATTGTTAGAGTGCTGCTCCATAGTCTCTGTGGACCCAGGTTTGAACAACAGCACTGCAAAAATGGGAGAAAGATGTGCCAATCCACTCCCAAAATAATCCTATAACAATCAGTGATTGAAAACCCTAAGAGGGTTGCTATGAGTCAGACTTAACTGGACAGCACCTAACAATAACAATAAGTGTAAGTGGGGCTGAAATCAAAGGGAGAGGTTGAGAAATAATTAGAAGTTAGGAAAAAAGGATTCAGTGACTAAATGTAAATGAAAAGGGAGAAAGAAAGTACTTCTGAAGCTTGGTTTCAGGGTTGGAAAACTGGATGGATTTTTAGGATCATATATTGAAACAGGACATGCAGGAAGAGGAGCAAGCCTAAGAGGACAAGGTGGTGAGTTTAGCTTTGCCTAAAATAAGTTTGAGATGTCTGATCCTCAAAGGGACCATCATCCCTTTCTTCAATCCCTTCACTTTCTGTTTCCTTTGGTAAGTAACACACTCTAGATACACTTTGCACAAAAAAAGTTTTGCTCACTTTAGGAGTGTTACCACCTCACTGTAACATAGAGTTTAGAGGTAGATTTTGGGATTATTCAAATATGCACTTGCTTCTAACAGGATTTATTTTCCTAAATTCAAACAATTCTTAATGACTGGAATGGATTGTGTTTCTAATGGACCCAAGGACCTCAGATGCAGAACATTGATAAGAAGCTTACATATGCAAAAGGACAATTTCATTTTATTCCCATTTGCTGTAATTTATCTCCTTTAGAATGTCACTGGTGATGTAGATAAGATTCACAGCCATCACTGGGAACTGTCAACTGTTCTTTTTTACTCTGTTTTCCTTCCTGTATATAAAATATTTTCATAAAAATAACATAATGGGTCTCTAGATTTGGTTTGTTTATATTTAATGATGAGTTAAGATGCTAATGGAGCCTATTCAGGACATGAAGCTTAAAGTAGAATGGTGGTGAATCAATCATGCTTTGATGTTTCCCATTTGGTAGTAGCCATTAGTAGAAGATGCTTTCCTACATGAGTCCAAGTACTGTATAATGATGAAAGCAATGGGCCTGCATTCAGATGAACAAGGTGAAATCCTGATTGGCTATGTGATCCTGAGAAGGTAGTATAGCTAGCTTGATTCTTAGCTTCTTCATTTCTAATTGAAAGGAGGATAAATGCACCTGATTCTTAGAGTTGTAAAGATTAAAGGAAATATGTGAATGCACTCATCACAGTACCTAGCATTGTGCTGGTAGGTGTCATTGAGTTGGGTCCAAATCATAGAAACCCTATGTACAACAGAACAAAACATGCCCCAGTTCTGTGCCAGGCACACGCTGTTTTGTATATTTAAGCCCAATGTTAAAGATACTGTGTCAATCCATTTAGTGGAGAGTTTTACTTTTTTTGTTGACATGCTGCTCTCCCAAAATTTATGTCCAATTCCAGGGATTGGTCCCTCCTGACTTCAGTTCCAAAACATGTAAGACACAGTCTAGCCATTCTTGCTTCCAAGAACCAGTCTGGTTGCACTTCTTCTAGGCTGGATCTGTTGGTTCTTTTGGCAGTTCATGGTATATTCAATATTCATCTCCAGCACCATCACTCAATTCTTCTCGTGTCACTCTAATTCAATGTCCAGCTTTCATAATCATATGATGTGACTGAAAATACCATAGTGTGAGTTAGGTGCACCTTTGTCTTCAGTGTGACATGTTTACTTTTCAAGTACTTTTAAAAGCTCTTTTGTTACAGTTTTTCCCAATGCAATGCATCTTTTGATTTCTTGACAGCTCCTTCCATGGTGTTGATTCTATATCCAAGTAAAGCAAAGTCTTGGACAACCCTGATCTTTTTTCCATTTACTATGAAGCTATGTACTGACTTACTTGTAAGGATTTTTGCTTTGCTGATGTTGACATGCAATCCATACTGAAGGCTATGTCCTTTGATCTTCATCAGTAAATGTTTCAAATTCTCTTCAGTTTCAGCAAGCAGATTTGTGTTATCTGCATAATGCAGGTTGTCCAATTGTGATGCTGCATTCTTCTTCATAAAGTCCAGATTCTCAGACTATTTGATCAGGAAAAAAATTGAGGAGATATGGTAAATGGATAGAATCCTGGTACACAACTTTCTCAACTTTAAACCAAGCAGTGTTTCTGCCGGTGCAGTGGCGCACACCTGTAATCCCAGCAGCTCAGGAGGCAGAGGCAGGAGGATTGCAAGTTTGAGTCCAGAGGCAGTCTGTGTAACTTAGTGAGATCCTGTCTTAAAAAGTGTAAAAAAAAAAAGGGGGCTGGGGGTGCAACTCAGTGGTCCAGCACTCTGGTATTCCCATTCTTCACAGTGTTATCCATAATTTATCTAGTCAAATGCCTTTGCATTGTTAATAAAACATAGATGTCTTTTTGGTATTCTCTGCTTTTAGCTAATATCCATCTGACATCAGCAATGGTGTCCCTGGTTCCATGCCCTCTTATGAATCTGGCTTCATTTTTTGGCAGTTCCTTGTCTATATACTGCTATAGTTGCTTTTGAATGATCTGTAGTAAAATTTTGGTTGTGTGTGACATTAATGATACTGATCAGTAGTTTCCACGTTCAGTTGGATCCCTTCTCTTGGGGGTAGGCACAAATATGGATCTCTTCTAATCAGTTGGTCAAGTAGCTGTTTTCCAAATCTCTTGGCATAAACATGTTAGCACCTCCAGTGCCACATCTGTTTATTGAACTATCTTTATTGGTATTGCATCAGTTCCTGGAGAATTGTGTTTTCACCAATTCCTTCAAGACAGCTTCCATGTCCTTCTTCAAAACCATTGGTTCCTGATCATATGCAACCTCTTGAAACAGTGGTCATCTACCAATTATTTTTTGTGTAAGGACTCTGTGTATTCCTTCCACCGTCTTTTGATGTTTGCTGTGTTATTTGATATTTTTCCTATAGAATTCTCCACTATTGCCACTCGAGACTTAAATTTTTCTTTCAATTCCTTAAGCTTGAGAAAAACAGCATGTCCTTCCCTTTTATAAATTTTGTCTTCTTGAGTGGCCCTTTGAAATCTTATGTTTAGTTCCTTAAGTTCATCATGTCTTCCTTTTATTTTAGCTGCTTGATATTCAAGGGCGAGTTTCAGAATCTCTTCTGACATGTAATTTGGTCTTTTCTTCCTGTCTTTTAAATAACCTTTTGCTTTTCTCATGAATGATTTCTTTGATGTCATGCCACAATTCATCTGGTCTTCTATCATCATTGTCTAATCCATTAAACCTGTTCTTGAGGTGGTCTCTGAACTCAGGTGGGATATTCTCAAGGTTATACCTTGGCTCTCATACACTTGTTCTAATTTTCTTCAGTCTCAGTTTGAACCTGCATATGAACAGTTTATGGTCTAATCCACCACCAGCACCTGGTCTCATTCTGACACTTGATTTGAGTTTTCCATCATTTCTTTTCACAAGTGCATTCAATTTGGTACCTGTATATTCCATTTGGTGAGTTCCATGTGTACAGTTGCCATTTTGTTGGTGAAAAAATATCTTTGCGATGAAAAGATCGTTGGTCTGACAAAATTCTATCATGCAATCTCCACATTATTTCTGTCACTAAGGTAATATTTTCTGACTACTGAAACTTCTTATTTGCTTCCAATTTTTGCATTACAGTCACCAGTAATTATCAGTACATCCTGATTGCATGTTTGATCTGTTTCAGGTTACAAAAGCTGATAAAAATCTTCCCTATCTTCATTTGTGGCCTTAATGCTGGGTTCATAAATTGGAATAATAGTCATATTAATTGGCCTTTCTTGTAGGTGTATGGATATTATTCTATCACTGATAGCATTGCACTTCCAGATAGACCTTGAGATGTCTTTTTTGATGATGAATGTAACCCCATTTCTCTTTCATCTGCCATTCCTGGCATAGTAGGTGATATGATTATCTGATTCAAAATGTCCCATGCCAGTCTATTTTAGCTTGCTCACGCCTAAAATATTGATGTCTATGCACTATATTTCCCTTTTGATGATTTCTAGTTTTTCTAGATTCATACTGTGTACATCTAATGTTCCAAGTATTAATTGATGTTTACAGCTGTTTCTCCTCATTTTGAGTCATGCCACATCAGCAAATGGATGTCCCTGGGGCTTTACCCCCTTCCTTTCATTAAAGTAGACTGTACTTTGAAGAAGCAACTCTTCCTCAGTAGTCTTTTGAGTGCCTTCCAACCTGGCTGGTTCATTTTCCATCATTATATCTGAAAGTGTTTCTCTGCTATTCATAGTTTTCAATGGTTAATTATTTCAAGAGTGTGCTGCGTGGTCCTACTCCTTAGTCTGTCTTAGTTTAGAAGCTCAGCTGAAACCTGTCCTCCATGGATGACCCTGCTGGTATCTGTAATACCAGTAGCATAGCTTTCAGCATCACAACAACAGGCAACCCCCCCCCCCCAGGACAGCATGTGTGGGTACCTAGGCATTTAACAAATAACTAATTTCTCTTTCATGTTGAGCTTTTTTATGATTAAATGCCATATCCCTTGGCCATTCCAGCTGGAAGGTAAAAAGGTGACCAGAACAGCAGCAAAAATGTCTTTTTCATCATAGAGAGGACCTTATAAGTTCCCATCAAAGGAAACCTTCCACGTTTGTAGAGTCCCCAGGATAATCTCACACATACTATTGAGCACAGTGTTCTTAGGTCACACATGGAATTTACTGTGCTCTTCTGTGCCTTGACTATGTGTGAACATTTGATCCTGGGACTTACTATACTGGTGAAGCAAATGCAAATGTACAAATAACCTGCTGGTGACCTTGTGAAGATGATGAGAAATCCCCTCCTACCACTGCCTGCCTCCACCTCCTTTCATTGAGGCTGGGCATTGCATAGTGCAATGCACAACGCCATTCACTGTAGCAACAGTACCAATGTTGCTTCTATAGGGAACTTGAGCCACTTTGTTTTTTTCCTTGATGTGGTGAGAATCTCTTTTCTGTCATCATATTAATTTCAGTTTTTTTTTTCTTTTATTTTCAACTTCTTTCTCCTTGGGGACTTAATGATGAGTCCTTGGGCTCCAGGCCAGAGGAAAATTTGTTTAACTGATACCATTTGAAAAATCTTCCTTTCTAGCGCTGAAATTTTATTATCAGAATAAGATTTTTATGTGACGGCCTCTTTTCTCTGAGGATGAGTTATTTTTCCAGATTTTTTTCAATTTCTCATACAACCTCCTTCTTCCTGGTCATCCCAGGCAGCCATGTCAGCTGCCATTCAGATAGTCTAAGGTGAATACTTCTTGTGCTGTCGTTGAGAATCCTGCTACAGTTTCATAGGTAGTATGGTTTTTAGAAGACTTTTCCTCTAAAGAGGAAGAGGGAGACCGGAAGGAAGGGAAGGAGCATTATGAAATTATTGTGCCATATTTGAACACGAGAAGGTAGAGGTTTGAAGGCAGGGTAAGGGGTGTTGGGACCTAAATTTAGGTAGTGAACATGGAAAGATGCTAGCAGTTTTTGACGAAGGAACAACAGCCAGATGTATCCAGTGACTAGATAGAAAAAAGAAGCCCTAAATTTTGTGATATGAGAGAAGGATGTGGCAATCCACTCCTGAGGCAATCCTGAAACAATCAGCCATTGAAAACCCTATGAGGGTCGCCATGAGTTGGACATGACTGGACAGCACCTAACAACAACAACAACAACAAACTTTGTGATGGTTGATTCTAAATTTTCTTGGAATTTGTGCCCCCAAAGTTGATTTGTTTGTACAAAATCTTATATACCTCCCAAATCTGCTTTTAAACCACCAGTTCCCTGAATTCCTATGTCTGCATTGCAATACCTCCTCCATTTGCTTTTCTCTTAGCAACAAGCTTGTGAAAAATGATGTGTTTATTTCACCTCATGGAGATGGTGCCAGACAGTCTAGGCCTCAGGGACTCACTGGTGATGTGGACTCTCAGGGCAATCTGCCATCAGTTTTGACAGTATTGCCAAGTAAGAATGAAGAACCTTGGGACTCCTCAGGGACTGAAGATAGATATTGTTCTCAGTATTCAAATTTGTTTAGAATGAGCATCCTTCACATGTCCATGGTCGGGAACAATTTAAGGAGTGTTAGGAACCAAAACATTAGTTAGGCTTTCCCTCACTCTCTTCACAGTCTATATTTCAGCTCCAGTCTGTTAAAAATATTTTAAGAGGCATACTAACACATTTCTGAAATATGAATTTGAACATTTAGCAAATGAAGACCAATAGGGGCAGCTTTGGGCAATGCCATCAGAGGGTATCTAGCAGCCTTTAGGTGGTGCCTTCCTTTTTTTCAGCAGTGACTTCATGTTGGCCTCTGGTTTCCTAGATCTCTTCACAAGGCACTTCACCAAGACTAGCCTTCAAAATCCGTGTGGCTAAGGTTTTCCTTTCTCAGAGCCAAAATCAGACTGTTGTGTTCTTCAAAGATTCAAGATAATGGGTGGAATAATAATAATGATAATAATTATTGTTGTTATTGATAAGTGCCATTGAGTTGGTATCCTAGTGACTTTAGGTACAACAGGCGAAACACTATTGTCAGTGCTTCTCTGCTATTCATAGGGTTTTCAATGGCTGACTGGTTTTATTTATTTATTTATTTTTGGTATTGTGGGTTGAACCTGGGGCCTTGCTCCTGCGTGCTTTGCAAGTGCTGGACCACTGAGCTGTGCCCCAGCCCATTTTTTTTTTTT
Organism: Pedetes capensis; assembly: GCA_007922755.1. Lineage (NCBI taxonomy): Eukaryota > Metazoa > Chordata > Mammalia > Rodentia > Pedetidae > Pedetes > Pedetes capensis. The sequence goes on along the minus strand of VMDO01012232.1, from coordinate 27,873 downwards.
TTATGTTTTGAAAGACAGGGTCTTGTTAAGTTACGCAGACTGCCTTGAGATCCTCCTGCCTCCACTTCCTGGGCCTGGCTAACTCCACAAAGCTCTCTCAGAGGAGAAAAATCACATGTCCTAGTTTGAAATGCTTTTTGAAATCTCCTAATCTGTATTGTTTCTAGAATATGGAGAAGGTGAACTGCTTATCTTAAAAAAACCAAACAAACCTTATCTTTCTCTGTTTTTAAGCTAATTCCTTATTGCCTTTCAATAAAAGTTATTTAATCACATTGTGCTAGAAGGAATGAAACAGAGAAGCATGTCCTGTAACAATATTTGCTATCTTCAGCTCTTTGGATTCCTAATTCTGAGGAGCTCTGAGGGGTTGTTTGTCAAATAACATTCATGAACACAAATCTCCTTTGGCTGGGCTGGGCCCACAGCAAAATAGTGAAGTGGTTCCATTTTGAAAACAAGCATACTTTCAATGCTCCTGGCTACCTCTGCTCTGGCTTTCCCTCTTCCTCTTAGGCATTTTATAAAAAATTAAATAAGCTGCAAAAAGACAGACTTTCCCTTTCCTCTCATTTAAGAAGGGATCTTCAAACGTATTTCTCTTTCTCTTTTTTGAGTATGATTTAAAGAATGTATGATTTAAAATCTCATTTGTATTTTCAGTAACATCTTTACTCTTACGACTGAAGTATTCTGTCTTCTCCTGCTTAAGGAATTTCAGGTTGAGGAAGCTTGGAGTTGAAGCAATAGGGAACCCCAAAGAAGGACTTTGGATATGACCATCCCTCCTCTTCTTCTGAAGACAGATAAGCTTCACGAGAAAAGATGTCATGGTAACCATTTCTTGACTCTTTTTCCCTTCGTGGATTTTGGCAGCTGTCCTTTATCAGATGATATTTATACTCCATTTTTTCCCTCTGCATGGCAGGAAAAAAAGGTGGTGGGAGTGGAGCTGGGAGGTTCATGGAAATAGAGATGTCTTCTGCTCTGGGGTCGTTGATCTGGTCAAGATTCTTCTTACCACATTTCCACAGTTCTGATAATGGTTAAAGAATGAATAAAAATTTACAAAGTACATTAATTAGTGAAGTGGAAAGTTTTAAAACTAATATAATGCATTATTGATATTGAATGTGAGTTATGTGGGATAGCCCCTATAACTCTTAAGAATTGAATTATCTTTTTTTCTTCTGATTATAGGAATACTCAAATGCAGTATATATTAGCCAGTTGTCATCATTGTAGCAGAGAAACCAACCCAAACAAACTTATAGGGGAAGAGGTTTGTTGGGAGCTCGCAGTTAGAGATTCAGGCTATAATGGTAGCGGGGCAGGCATGGTGGCAGTGGCAACAGGGTCTGTGGTAGATGATCTCATGGTGTGTTGGATTAGAACAGAGACAGACAAGGGCTGTGGATCTGGTGTAAAAACTTCCAAAGGCCCACCCCCAGGAAAGGAAGCTACTTCTACCAAGGCCCACCTGCTAAAGTTCCACAACCTCCCAGGACAGCACCATCAGCTGGGACCAAATGACATGAACTTTGTGGGACGATTTATGTCCAAATCATAACACAATACAAATGAACTCTTTCCTATTTCTTCCTAATCCCATTGTACAAGGCAGCAATAAGTAATGCCAAGTGTCAGTAATAACCATATGATGGCTTGGATGAAGTGTCACAAAAAGCCTACAGTATGCTACTGCCCACCCATGGCTGCATCAGTTCTTGCCTAATGAAGCCCTCTCCTTCCTACTTCTGTCTGGACTATGAGTTTTATGCTAGCGTGGAGCATCTCATTTCCTTGGATTGTATGAACAAGCAATCCCACACCATAGCTGTTGAAACTTTTCTTCATGCTCATTGAAATCATTTATACTTGAGGGCCCTCATCATACATAGAACTCTCAAAAGCAAGTTTGTCATGATTTCACCCTTGTGCCTTGTAGTCATGGTTTAATGCTCACCACTTATCTCCTTCATGTGCTCTTTTGTCCCAACAAACTAAGCTTGTTTGCAGCCTGATCATCATTCACGTGCACTGAGGTCCAATGTCAAATCTCACCTGTTTTCATAGAGCTTTTAATCAGCTGTTTAGTATGTTAAAAAGTTTTTCTTTAATATGAATGAGCACACTAAGATGCCTAGACATTTGATGGAAAACCTTTCTTAACATGAACTGAACTCAGAAGAAGCAAAGACTAAACAAAGATTCTCAGAGAGATAAGAGAAGATATGAATCCATGAACAAAAATAGGATACTATAAATATGAATATTTAAAGAATTAAAAAGAGCTCCAAATATAAAAATTATGACAAAAATTAAAAATAAAACTGAAAGATTTATAGAAAAGTTGACCAAATGTTACAGACTGAAAGGTGTCTGCACCAAATTCCACTGCTGAGTCTTTAATCCACAGTATCTCAGAATGTAACTGTATTTGGCCATATGACTTTGCTGAGGCACCTAAGTTAAACATGGCTCTTAAGGTGGGCCCTATTCCAGTCTGACTGTTGTACATATAAGAAGAGGAGATTAGGTCAGGGAGAGAGACATCAGAGCATGCTCACAGAAAGTATAGAGGGATGATGATGTGAAGAAGCTCCTTGTGGATGGCTGTCTGCAGCTTAGGCAAGGCCTCAGAGGAAGGCCTTGATGTTAGGCTTCTAGCCTCCACACCTCAGAGAAAATAAATAGTTTAAGTCACTCATTGTGTGGCAATCTATGATGCTGTTCAGAGCATACTAATATAGTGCCTTTCCTGGAAAACAGAATAACAATGAATAACAATAAAACAAACAAGCTCAAACAAGAAAATAGAAAGCAAAGGTCAAAGGCATCCAAGAGGAACAAAATCTCATAAAGAGAAAATAGGAAAATGGAAATAAAAATGTAAGAAAATAATATTAAGACATTTTGCCAGTTACTTTGTATAATAACAGAAAAAGAACACATGCTCCAAATCATTGTAAAATTTCAGAACACACGGAATCAAAACACCTCTTTCTCCAGTGAGAAAGAGAAAGAAAAGGAAAGAACAAAAGGTAATCATATAATCAGAAACCAGAATGGTGTTTAATTTCTCAAAAAGACAAAGTATATGTGAATAATTGAAGACTAATTGTAAATTCATTTTATTAATTGAATTTGTTTCTATGGCCGTATCTTTAGAAACTTCATAGTACTTTATTAATGTAAGAATGACTTGCTCTCTAATTCAAATTATCAAAAACCATGACCCTTAGTTAGGTGTGGTACATTCTGCATCAGTGCTCAATAAAAGTGAAAGGAAAATGGATTAAATGTGCTATGTGTTAGCAGGGTTTGCTGCCACAGAAGATTTATACTACTGTGCTGGTTAGATGACATTTGGATAATAGGATTCTGTTCTAAGCAACAGAGTAAGAAATGACTTTTTCATAAGACAGAAAATAGTAAAGTGAATCAAGTCAGAGGCTGGTCATATGGGAAAAGGATGAAGTAAGTAAGGATGTAAAAGCTGGAGAAAGAATGTGTTAGTGAAGCCAAGGTTTTGGTCTTTAAAATAATTGGAGGGCTCTCACGTGGAAAGAGTAAATTGATTCAGTATAGACAAGAGACTAATGATTGGAAGCTTCAAGGAGAGGCATTTTGGTTCAACAGAAGACATACTAGTCTCGTTTTTCACTGTAACTAATCATCACAAAAAAACCAGATTCTGGACATAAGTCTGAAGTGAGTGGTCTAAAATTAAGATATTGAGAAGACTGTATTCCTTCTAGAGGCTCTAGGGAGAGGCAGTTTCCCTGCCTTTCCCAGCTTCTCAAGTCTGCCTCTCCATTCCAGGCTCATGACTCCTACTTTTATCTTCAAAGCCACTGGTGTAGCTTTTTCAATGATTCTGATGTTCCTGTTTCCCTCTTATATGGACCCTATGATTACATTCCCCCATGTGCTTGTTGTGCCATGAGGGCTTATGTGTTGCTGTGATGCTGAAAGCTATGCCACTGATGTTTCAGATACCAGTAGGGCCACTCATGGTGGACAGATTTCAGATGAGCTTCCAGACTCAGAAAGACTAGGGAGACTGAGCAGCCCACTCCCAGCTTCCAGACTAAGACAGACTAGGGACCTAGCAGCCCAATCCCAAAATAATTAGCCATTGAAAACCCTGTGAATAACAGAGAAGCATTGTCAAATGTAATGCTGGAAAATGAGCCCCCAGTCTGGAAGGCATTCAAGAGATAACTGTTGGAAGAGTTGACTCCTCAAAGTAGAGTAGGCTTCATGATGGAAATGGAGTAAAGCCCCTGGGACTTCCATTTGCTGATGTGGCATGACTCAAAATGAGAAGAAACAACAGTGGCTGCAAAAATGACCTCAAACATAAAAAAGATCATGCATATGTGTATGGCATAGTGTTGGACAGTGTTCTGTTATACATAGGGTTGCTGTGAGTTGGATGTGACTTGATGGCACCTAATAACAAACAACATAATTACCTTAGGCACATTTGGATCATCTCTCCACCTCAAGATCTTTGACTTAATCAGAACTTCAAAGTTCCTTTTGCCATATAAGGTAGCATATTTACAGGTTTTGTAGGTTGGAAACCTGAGCTATTATTCTGCCTACCATAGTAAGTAATAACTTTTTAGTTGCATGATGACTTAGAATGGGTTGCCTTGGGAGCTTGGAATGGGTTGCCTTGGGTTGCCTGGCTTATACCCGTCACTGGGAATTTCAATCAGCAGAAATGCTTAAGGGAGGATTTTTATAGGCAATTGCATTAGAAAATCCTCAGTGTCCTAATAATCTTGAAGTTAAAAAATTACCATTAGTTTTTGAAATGAAGAAAATGAAGTCTAAGAGAGAACACTAAGGAGCTGGATGAAAAGATAAATTCAACCAATATAGCTATCATTTATGATATATAAAGGGAATTTGAACTTCTCAATCATATTTTATAATAATGTATGAACAATCTAAAAACTAAATAAGAAAAAGTTTGGTGTTCTACCACATAGAAGAATCAACAAGTGGACTACAATGATAAAAATGTGCAGTGTCTTCCATTGGTCAGCTTTATTTATCAGAAAGCTTTTTTTTTTTTCCTTTTAACTTCAGCTCATTGGTTCTATTCTGTTTTCTGGAGCCACATAAAGTAAGTCCAGGAGTGACTACCTTACACTAGATAGTCCTTCAGAGTCAGGAAGAAGTCTGTCATGTCTTCCAAGAGTTTTTCTTAGGATAATCATCTTCTTTGAATAGGCTACAGTACGTACACATTGATTTTATGCTAAAATATGGACCTTAAAATATATAAAGAATTGTCTTTTCAATTTAATCTCATTACCTTTGGTCCATTGTTCTGGCAAATAAGTATACTATTAAAATTTTTCTTTATTCAAAATTTGTTTTGTTTTGAGGTGAGCAAAACATTGTTTTTGTGACACTTTTAGTTGATTGAAGATCTTTATTTGTTGTAGCAGAGATTTATTCCTGCTCTGAGTTGAAAGTTTTAATAAATGATGTTTGAGATATCTGATTAGCAAACTTCATTGAATACTAAAATAGGTAAAGCACTTTAGGGAAATAAAAGACATAGCCCCTGCCCTCCAGGGATAGTTCTGAGATTCTGTTATGCTGTGGTGTTCGGCCTACTTGTCAGGATGATTATGACCAAACTTATTTGTTTTCAATGATATATAAAAGGAAGTCTCATGTTACTCATAAAACCCAAGAAAGCTGAATGCTATTGACTGGTTTATTCTTCTGTTAATCAAAATGAGAGAAGATGAAGAAACATTTTTATTTATTCTAGAGAATTCTGGCCCTTCAAAACTGAATAGTTTCTCCTTTACTATCCCTAAGACACAAGAGGTGCCCAAAGTATCAAGTATAGACTAAGATATATGATTAGACTAAGATGTTGGTATCTACTTAATAAATATCTCTCACATTGGCCTGCTCTTGGTATTGGATATTCTATTATTTATGATTCATTCTTTTATGTTAAGCATTTATCACTCTCAGTAATTTTTAGAATTCAGTAATTTCTAGAAAATCTCTGAGCTTGTGTTAATTAAATAAGGCAAATTTATTTTCTAAGTTTAGAATTAAGCTGCATTAGCTAACAGAGAAAGGGCTTGGTCAGAAACTCCATAAAGCTGAGTTGAAGAAAAGTGAACTTCCAACATCTTAGCTTGATTTTGCCCACCACTTGCCCTAGTGAGTGTAGTTTGGACTTTGAGCTCCCTGCCCCAGGAGGCATCTGAGCTTGGCAACTGGAGATGGTTGCTAAGGGAACTTTTGACAGCCAAGAATAGAAAATGAATTAGGCATTTTGAATACCAAAACTATTGAAACATAAAAAGTTCTAAAAGTTTGTTTGCATTGAGTTAGTTTTAAAATATACATGTATATAAAACTCTAAAGAAATGAACAGTGTAGTGAAGTTGAGTTATGGCAGAAAATATCTATGTAATTTAGAAACAAATATTTTACACTTTTTCAATTTTCTGTCTAATTTGGGTAAAATCAAATCAAATCATTCCATATTATGGAAATAATCCTGTTTCCAATAACTTGGAGTTTTATTTGATACATAGAAATAAACTTCTTGGTTTTTTCAGTAATTATAATTTTATAGACCCACTTGGGGTTTTTTTTTAATGAAGTCAAATTCATCAGACTCCCCAAGAATGTAATGAGTATCACATATTTTTTTTGAGATTTTCCTAAAGATTTTGAGGGTAATAGGTTGGGTCACATCATACATGGCAATCCATTTTATTGGTACTCTTTCTTTTTTCATTTTTCACCATTTTCTCCTGGACCTGCCAAAACTTTGTCAGTTATACAGAGCAATTTCTATCTTTCTACAAAGTTTTGTTCCTACCTAGTGTCCATTTGGCTTAGTTCCATGCTCTATTTTTTCAACAAAAGCAACTCTTACCATAAAAAGAATTCTTTTTTTTCTTTTTTCTTTTTCTTTTTTCTTTTTTTTTTGCAGTACTGGGGGTTGAACCCAGGGCCTCATGCTTGCATGCTCTGCAAGTGCTGGACCACTGACCTGCACCCTCAGCCCATTTTTTTACTTTGAGATAAGGTCTCGCTAAGTTACACAGGGGGCTGGGATTTAGCTCAGTTGGTAGAGCGCTGCACTGCAGTCTCTGAGGTCCTGAGTTCAATTCCCAGTACCTGGGAGAAGGGCCTGGCAATCCACTCCCAAGGCGATCCCGAAACGGTCAGTCATTGAAAACCCTATGAGGGTTGCTATGAGTTGGATACCGACTCGACGGGACCTAATAACAACAACAAAGTTACACAGACTGCCTCTGGTCTCGAACTTGCGATCCTCCTGCCTCCACATCCTGAGCTGCTGGGATTACAGGTGTGTGCCACTGTGCCCAGCTCATAAAAGGAATTCTTATATGAGCTGCTATGAAAACTATAAAAAGATCTTACTTTTGATATAACTGAACTTTGTCATCAGCAAGAAATGCTAAATAATTTCACATTTAGTTCATGATTTTTTCTATCCACCAAAAGAAATCACTTTTTTAGATTTTTTAAAGCTTTCAGTCAGTAAATTTACCTTGCATATTTTAAAATTGACATTTAATCCACATTTTTCTTCAATCCATTACAAGGAATCGAGCAACTTGGTTAGTTTGAATATTTGTATACCAGTGGGATTGAACAATAAGTTTTATCAGGAATAAGTCATAGATTAAATGAGGGAGCCAAAATATACTATTCTTTATCCATTTTGGTTAAAAACCGTATAACATATCTACCCACTTAAATTTTGAAGTATACAGTACAGTATTGTTAAGTTTAAGCACAATGTTGAACAGCATTTCTTTGAACTTTTTCATCTTACATAACTGAAACTTTATACTCATTGAATAGCAACTGCCCTTTTCTCCTCCTCTCAGTTCCTGGAAACCACCACTCTACTTTCTGGTTCTTTCTGTTTAACTACTTTAGATACTCCATATAAGTAGAATCATACAATATTTGTTCTATGATTGGCTTATTTTGTTTAGCTTAATGTCCTCAAGTTTCATCCATTTTGTAGTAAATGACAGGATTTCCATCTTTTTTGAGTCTGAATAATATTTCATTTTATGTATATGCCACACTTTATTTAACCATTCATCTAGAGATGGACAATTATGCTGCTTCAACATCTCAGCTATTGTGCATAATGCTGCAATAAACATGGGAGTGCAGATATCTCTGCAGCAGACATATTATTTCCTTGACATAAATACCCAGAAGTAGGATTTCTGGACCATGGTAGTTCTACTTTTAATTTTTTAAATATTTTATTTTTACCTAAAAAGGTGACATAAAACAAATTGTCTGTGTTTTGGGAGTACTGTGTTTCAATACATGTATACATTGTATAATGCTCAAATCAGGGTAAGCATATCTATCCCCTCAAACACTTATTTTCTTGTAGTGAAAACTTACAATAGCCTTTTCTAAATGGCAGGTTTTTGAAATATACAGCACATTATTGTTATCTATAGTCACCTTGAGGCTACAGATGTACCATTGTGATGTCTGATCGTGTTAGATCTCAGAAGCTAAGCAGGGTCAGACCTGGTTAGTACTGGGGTGGGAGACTGTCTGAGAACACCAGGTGCTGTAGGCTTGGAAGAAGGACCTGGCAACCCACTCCCAAAAAACAATCAGCCATTGAAACTCTATGATTAGCAGAAATGCACTAGCAAAGCTGTTTCATTATATGTAGGGTTGCTATGAGTTGGATACTGACTTGATGGTACTTAACAACAACAACAATGGTCACCTTAAGTTTTTGGAGAACTTCTCTGTTTTCCATAGAAGTGGTTCTGATTTATATTTCTACAAACAGTGTACAAGGGTCCAATTTCTGTACATCCTTGTCAGTACTTATTTTTTTATTTGTTTGTGTTATCATTATCATTGTAACAGATGTAGAGTGATATCTCATTGATTTGTATTTCTCTGGTGATTAGTGGAGTTGAGTGCCTTTCTTATACTTGTTGACCATTTGTGTGTCTTTGTAGAAATACCTGTTCAAGTTCTGTGCCCATTGAAAACACTTTGTGATTGAGTTGTATGAATTTATGTATTTTTAATATTAACCCTTGATCAGATATGTAGTTTGGAAATATAATTTCCCATTCTGTAGGCTGCCTTTTCATTCAAGTGATTACTTCCTTTACTGTGTAGAAGTGTTTTAGTTTGATGTAATCCCTTTTGTCTCTTTTTGCTTTTGATGCCTGAGCTTTCGGCATTGATAATAGGGATCGTTGCCACAACCAGTATTGTGAATCTTTTTCCCTATTAAATCTACAGAGCTTTTTAACTGAAGATTAGAATTTCCATCACTGTACTCCTGAATCTTACCTCTTCCTTGACGTCTACCCATGCTGACATTCACTAGCTTGAATCAGGGCTGCCTGTGTCCACAGTGTTACTGGGTTGGGGAGTGCGTCACCCATACCACTGTGACAGATGGCCTCAAATAGAACATAGATGAAAGTATTTGGGTTTTTCTGTCTTCAGGCAAGTTGGAAATTGACAATGTCATCATGGACATTCTTCAGCTAATTCCAAGGCCATTAAAAGGGGAATATAGAGAGATGAGTTGTAATGATAGAGCAAGCAGAAGAATCATAAGTTCCTTTACAAAAATTATACTTAATTCTATCTTAAAAAATTATCTTCCCAGACACAGACGTGTATGCTTCTATTCCTAGTGAATTGGGATGCTGAGGTGGAGGGATCACAAATTCCAGGCCAGAGGCAGCCTGCGAAACATAGTGAGACCCTTTCTCAAAAAAAAAAAAAAAAAAAAAAAAAGGGCTGCCCAGTGGTAGAGCACGACAACCTCCAAGTATGGCATAAAAACTCCCCAAGCCCCCCCAAACTCCCAAACAAAAACAAACCAAGTAAAACACAAAACAAAAAATAAATAAAACAAAACAAAAATAATAAACAAAAAATCCTCTAAACCACTTAAAAGACCGTGTTTCTATCCGTGCCAATAAAGGAATCTAAGTTTACAGCCTCCATTTAGTCACCACCCATTTACTTTATAACTGCATGTGGTCTCACTTTGGACCTACACATTAAGAAGAACATGCTGCCTCCAGAAACACTGACAATCTCTTATTTCCCTCTAACCTCAGGTCCTCCTTGTGGCATCTTCCTCTCATGGTTGTTGTTATTGTTATTGTTGGGTGCTGTCAAGTCGGTATCTGACTCATAGCGACCCTCATAGGGTTTTCAATGGCTGACTGTTTGGGGATTGCCTTGGGAATGGGTTGCCACGTCCTTCTCCCATTTTGCGGTGCTGGGAATTGAACTCGGGACCTCTGAGACTGCAGCGCAGCACTCTACCAACTGAGCTAAATCCCAGCACCTCATGGTTGTTAGGTGCGTCAAATCAGGTCCAACTCATAGCGACCCTCACAGAGTTTTCACAGGCTGATTGTTTTGGGATTATTTTCTGGAGTGGATTGCCATGCCCTTCTCCTATTTTTGCAATCCTGGCAATTGAAGCTGGGTGCTAAGAGAGTGCAGAGCAGGTGCTCTCCCAACTGAGCTAAACTCCAGCCCATTCCTCATTTGGTAGTGCTTTTCTATAAAGCTCCTCCTCTCTGTTTCCAAAGCAATATGCAACCCAGCAACAGCACATTTTTCTTGAGTGTTTAGTCTGTCTCAGGCAGTTCCTGGTATATGGAAACCCAGACAATGGGTGGTAGATGACTGAAGAAACTGCAGATGTAACAGATGAGTAAAGATTAAATTAACTGACATGAACAAAAAATAATGTTATTCACCACTACAGTACCATAGAAATACAATGCAAACCACATGTATAATTTTGAAATTCTTAGTAGCCACATTAAAAAAGTTAGATGAAATTCATCTTAATATTTTAAATTCAAGTTCAACATATCGAAAATCTTATCATTTCAGCATAAAATCAATGTTAAATTATTATTTTTTTGGAACTTGTAATCACCTCTTTCTTTGATAATTCTAATAGATAGGCAGCACATTTCAGCATATACAGAGTATGAATAAAAATATGGTGAATGTTTAAATTAAAAAAATATTATAGTAAAAGACACATTGCCATGAATCCACCAGAAAATACTCTGCCTGGCTTTCAGACACACTTGTCTCATCATTCTTACCACCTTTCAAAGTAGTTCTGGAAGTCTTCTTTGTGAGTATTTTTAGTTTTATCTTTCATTATGATGATGCTCCAGGTCACACCTTGCTTCTGGTTAGGGAATTTCTGTCAAATAAAAACATTACAGTGTATCCTCATTTACCTTATTCACCAGATCTGGCACTGTGTGACTTCTGGCTCTTCTCCAAAGTTGAAAATGACCACACACAAGGTAAATGTTTTGAATCAATTTAGAACATCAAGGCAGCCATGACAGTTCAACTAAAGACACAAAAGAAGACTTCCTGAACTGCTTCAGAAAGTAGCAAGAATGATGGGATAAGTGTGTTCAAAGAAAAGGGGAGTAATTTTGGGATGTTAATGGAAATGTGTTTTTTACTGTAATACATTTTTTATTGGAAATTTTTAATGTACAACTTAATGTGTTTCATTCTGACTTGCATTTCATTGTGAAATTTCCATAAATGCGTTTCACTATACATTGCACAGATAACTTCCCTCTTTCCCTCTTGTGCCCCTCCTCCCCATTCCCACTCACCAATCAATGTTAATTTATTAATTATTAATGAGGTACTTGCATTCTTTTTTGGTACTAAGCCTTCACAATCTGTGTATATCTCTTTAGTGGTGTGTATTTTACACTTAAAACCCACCTCAATTTGGACTAGCCACATTTTAAACACAGTAGTCTAGTGGCTATATTGAACAATCCGGAGAGTAGAAACAGCAAATAAGAGAGACATTTCTTCGAAATAGAATGGTTTTTAGTAGCAATTAAGAATTATGACTGTCCAATAATGCAACAAACTTCTTTCCAGAGGAAGCTCTCTAGTGGGAATGAAGCTCAAACTAGGGATAAATTTGTTAGGTGTCATTGAGTTGGTGTCCAACTCATAGCGACCCTATGTACAACAGGTGAAACACTATTGCCAGTGCTTCTCTGCTATCCATAGGGTTTTCAACAGTAGGTTGTTTTTTGGGAGTGGGCTGCCGGGTCCTTTTCCCAAGGCTACAACTCCTGGTATTCCCAGGTGGTCTCCCATCCAAGTAGTAACCAGGTTCAACTGACATAGCTTCCGAGATCTGATGGGATGGGACACTACAGTGGTATGGCTGCAGGCCAGGATTAATTGGTTGATTTTTAATGCCCCTCAACTAATTACTTTTTTTACATTTTTAAAAACCAAACCAAACCAAAGCAAACCAAACAAAAACAAAAACAAAAACAAAAACAAAAACAAAAGTAATGCATTTGGGGCAGCAATTGAGACAATGCAGAGTTGTACAAAGAAGTATTTAATAATTTTCTTTCTTCTCCTCATGTTTGAGTTAATACATATTCACAGTTTTGGTATGTGACCTTCCAGGTCTTTCTCTATGTCCATACAAAGATAGGCAAACACATGCACATAAGACCAGTATTTTTAAATTTTACATATGAGACTATGAAGTGAAAGATTTTCCACATTTTTCTTTCTTTTTTTTCTTTTATTATGATCTGACCTTTGAATAGGATTTTTTCCTTCTTATAATTTTGATTCAGCTCCCACGTATGAGTGAGAACATGTGGTGTTTCTCTTTCTGAGCTTGTGTTCGTTCACTTAAAATAATTTTCTCCAATTCCATCCATTTTGCTGTGAATGGCCTTATTTCATTTTTTTGATTGCTGAGTAGTATTCCATTATGTATATGTACCATAGTTTTTTTTATCCATTCTTCTGTTGAAGGGCACTTTGGTTGATTCCATATCCTTGCTATTGTGAAAAGTGCTGCATTGAACATGGAGATGCAGGTGTCTCTGTGGTATGATGACCCATCTCCCTTTGGGTAAATTCCCAATAGTGTTATAGCTGGGTCATACGGTAGATCTATTTTCAGTTTTTTTAAGATACCTCCATATTGATTTCCACAGTGGTTGGACCAATTTACAGCTCCACCAACAGTGTAAGAGTGTTCCCTTTTTTCTGCAACCTCACCAGCATTTGTTGTTATTTGTTTTATTGATCTTGGCCATTCTTACTGGTGTAAGATGAAATCTCAAGAGTTGTTTTAATGTGCGTTTCCCTAATGGCTAGAGATATTGAGCATTTTTTTATGTGTTTCATGGCATTACGGACCTCTTCATTTGGGAACTATCTACTCAGTTCCTTTGTCTCTGGAATAACTTTCCAAATAAAGTGTCTTCAAACAAGTCTTCTCAGATACTAGACAGATGTTTCTCACTGTTAATAAACACTGCTACATTAAACTTCTATTCTTTTTTTATTTTGCACATCAGTGGCTTTTGCATTTTAAGCATCAGATCCCCAAATTAAATGTGTTGTCAGATTAATATTTAGAAAAGTCTGTAACAAATCACAGGCTAAGCAGTAGTATAGAGGAAAATCTGCATATATGCTAACCAGCTGGGGTTATGCTACAATTTCTTGCCACTCTGATTTGAATAAAATGGTGTGTCATAGTGCTGTGATTTTTCTTTCAGTAATATTAGTGAGGTGATAATATTTTTATGTTCTTAGAGATTTATTTAAGTCAACAGATGAAAAATCCCAGTTCAATTAAAGATACGGATGAAAAAACACAGTGAAAATATTCAAAGATAATTTGGGAGTTTGTATTATGTGTGTGGGAAGATATTCATAAGGATACATTCAAAGCATTGTTATCCATATATGAAAATGGACAAAACTGAGTACACTAAAATTGTGATTATTTTTAGCTTTAGTTGAATGAATTATTCCATAAAGTCAAAAGAGAAATGATGGAGTGGCAAAAATACTCACAAAACATAAAAGTCACTGTGAATTGATATGAGAATGTCAAATTATTATAGAAAAATAGGCAAAGGCTAAAAACAGAAGAAAATGTGTGACACTGCTTCTCCTATTAACAGTATAATTCTCCACATTATTTTTAAGTGCACACATAGACTGAGTCCTGTGAGCTCAGGACCAATCTTTTGGAGAGAATTTGCTTAGACAGAACTTAATTGACTTGTGGAATACAAATCAACCACCCTGGAATTTGAAGGCCATGTCTGTGTATTACAATAGAAGTTAGACATGATCTAATATATTTTGTCTCTCTAGACTTGAGAATAATTTATTTGTACTGTCTGGACTGTCCTTCATATACCTAAATTCAATTGGCCTGCATCATTCATTTGATTGTTCCCCATATATCTTATTAGGCAATTTCTAAAACTTATAAATCCACTTTATTATGTGTGAAATTCTCTCCTATAATGCCAGCCACCAAGTAGAACACACAAACCACCACCAGTCTGCACAGTTTATTTTGATATCATAAAAGCATTTTTAAAAATAAAATTTCACACAGTGCATAAACTAGAGATATTTCAAGGCAGTGATATCAAGTGGGTTAACATTTCTATTTCTTCTGTACTCAATGCTGCATGGTAAAAATAATTGCGTTTCCTTATCCTTGTTTGTCCTGGCTAAATACCAAAGTATTTAGCTGGTGAGTTATACAGCCATAATTCTGTTCACACACAAATAAAATGTTTTTCTGTATTTGCCCTTTGGACAGGCCTTTAGTGGGAAAGATGTCATGAGATCTCAGATCCATGAACTTTAGCAGGCATGTCAAAGGTTATGTCAATACAGATTTTCTAGATTCAAATTTATGTTTAAGATTTGAATAGACTAATTAAGTACAAAAGTTGTGGCCTGTTTTTTAAATTCTCCATTGGCTTAATTGGTTATTTTTTTGTACTTGGAGGTAGAACCCAGGGCCTCACACATACTTTGCAAGTTCTCTACCACTAGGCTTCATCCTGGCCCATTTTTTATTTTGAGTCAGGGACTAAGTTTTGCAGGCTTTGCCGGCTCTATCTTGTGACACACCCTCTCCCTGTACACTGCCTGCTGAGTCTCTGGGATTATAGGCCTGTAGCACTGAGCCTGGCTGGTTTAATCATTTCTTGCATAAGAGTCTATTTATTTTAAGTGTAACTAGAGAGAGGGGAAAAAGCCTCAAAAGCAAGTAGTCACTGGGAGAGAAGGGAATTGATTTCTTCTTTTGTAGTTGTTGTTATATTCCAGAGGAAAAGAAGTTTAGTGACATCAAATTGTAAAAAATGACTTCAGAAAAAATTTTTTTAGAACCCATGATAAACAAATCTGATTCAACTAAATAGATATCCAAACAATTGAATGGATTTCTTGGATTTTTACCAAATGGAAGAAACTCTTAGCTTTGAAGATATTTTTTGGTAGTGTAGGTTCAAACTTAAATTCCTTGAAAACTAGTGCAGACTAAAAATGATAAGCAAAACCTCTCTAGGTCTGGCTACACAATCTGTGTTTAGATCATGAGGGTATGTAAATTCTCCCTGGTTGGTCTCCTGACCTATAGTTTGCATGGTTTTAATGTATTGTGTGGGTAACAGGAGGGTGACTGCTTATGAAGGTAAGAGGGTGTGTTTATGGTCTTGCCATAAGAGATCACAGCACACATTTATCCATAAGGCAGTTGTGAGAAGGTTATAAAATGATCTCAGCTGATGACTATGTCTTCTGTTGACGTCAAGAGCATTTCCTCATTTGTTGTTTGGTATATTTTTAGATTCTAAAGACATGGCTGATTTATATAGTAGGTTAAGTCTTTGACTCACAGATTTACTGTTAACTTCGATCATCTGTTTTCTAAAAGAGAAGCAGCTATGGACTGGCAAAACTCTTCCAGTCTTCCAAGTGATCTTTTTAACCCAGTAAAGAGGTTATTAAACATTTCATTACAGTGTGATGCAACTGGGGGACTTCAGAACTTAATTTGGAGAGGAAAGGTGACTGGGGACAAACAGAAGACCTAGGGTCCTACAGTGCAAGTGCAATGGATTAGCCATACAACCCTCAGGAAGAGATTGAGCATCTCTAAGCTCCACTTTTTGCCCCTATGAATGGAGATTGCAGTACTCTTCTGCATCTTTGGAATCTGTCTGTCCTTCTTGCCTCAGCCACCTGAGTTGGAATTATAGGCATGTGCCACTGCACTGGGGGTTCATTTGGAATGCTTTCTGTGTTAGAAAGTGGTCTTACAACCCCAGTATCAGGGAAGTCCAGTTTCAAATGGGCTTAAACAATAGGGAAGCTTATTATCTTAAGTATTCATTAGAAATTCAGAAATGTGGTGCTTTCTAGGTGTCAAATAATCAGTAGCTCCAAGATGTCATTGATAACAAATAATATTTTCATATTTTCCTGTCAGATGTAATTTTTTTCTTCAATTGTTCCCTTTGTAATTATAAGATGTTTGCCAGTGGTAATAAGGGATGATGGAACCTTGTCTTATTTATTTGAAGACAGAAAGGAACTCCCAATCTTTCACTGTGGAATATAAATCCTTTGCTTTATTGATTGGGCCAACTTGGGACAAGCATGAACTTTCCTACCCACAGTTAGGGGAATGCATTATTTCAGCTGGCTTGTTATCTGACAATAGAATGGACTTTGAGAAGCTAGTTGTAGGGTCTACCACAATGCTTTACACAGTAGTTGTGAGGAGTAGTTTAAATGTATAACATCTGGTAATACAGGGTGTTCAGTTAATGGTTGTGTTGTTGTTGTTAGGTGCTGTCGAGTCGGTATCGAACTCATAGCGACCCTCATAGGGTTTTCAATGGCTGACTGTTTCAGGACTGCCTTGGGAGTGGATTGCCAGGCCCTTCTCCCATTTTTGTGGTGCTGGGAATTGAACTCGAGACCTCAGAGACTGCAGCGCAGCGCTCTACCAACTGAGCTAACTCCCAGCCCCAGTTAATGGTAATTACTACTAATTCTATTATTATCATTGGGTAAACTACTACCCAGTTTGACTTGAATATGGTGGTCAAGGAGCTAAACTCACAAATCTGAATCCTGTCTGAGTCAGTGAATTTTATACGGAGGAAACAATCTTTGAAAAAGTTTATATCATGGCTGTAGTATTGTTGTTGTTGTTAGGTGCCGTCAAGTTTGGTCTGACTCAGAGTGATTCTATGTACAACAGATGAAACATTCCCCAACACTGTGCCATGTCTGGCACTCTGTCAGTGCTTCTCTGCTATTCATAGGGTTTTCAATGGGTGATTATTTTTAGAATGGGCTGCCAGGTCCTTCTTCCTAGCCTACACACCTGGTATTCCCAGGGGTCTCCCATCCAAGTATTAACCAGGCCAACCCTGCATAACTTCTGAGATTAGACAAGGTTGGACAACAGGGTGGTATAGTGTTAAGCCCTGTAAATGTGGGACATGCGCCTCCCGGTCCAGCCTGGATGTTCAGAGGGGTGGCGCCGCAGCACACACAGATACTAAACACAATTCACTCGGGACACTCAGGTGAGAGGCTCCAACTCCTGCAGCTCTCAGGATGCCAGCAGAAATGGGAGAAAGGAAAAGCCTCAGGTGCTTTTGCCTTCCAGGGGCAAACACCTGTGTTGGTGGTCTCGGTGGTTAAGAGGAGACAGTTCTTGCTTTGTGGGTGATCAGACAGAGAGTGGGTTCTTTCCTTGTTGATGGTCAAGGTGGGAGAGCATTCTTTCCTCACCAAAGGTCTGGGTGAGAGAGCGGGAGAGCCATTTCCTCATCGGTGGTCTGGGTGAAAAGGCGAAAAAAGGGGTGAAAAGGCTTTGCTTAGCCGACGATCTGGGCAAAAAGGGTCAAGCTGCTGCAGTGCAGCTCCTTATATACCTTGCCCATGGAATGGCCTGAGCCAATCAGCTTTGAGTCCAATTGTCCAATCAGGTTCGGGGGATTTGTGAAGAGTTTTGTACAAATGTGCAACCAAGTTACTTTCATTTTCCCTAGATTTCTAATCCACAAACCAGATATTCAAAAGCCGTTTACTGAGTTTGGTTTTTTTTGCCAATTTCCTTCCAATTTTTCCTTACAAATACCTCACGTATTTTGCCACTGTTTACCAGAAAACCCAAGCAAATGGATATGAATGAATCAGGACAAACCCATCATAATTGTGGGAAAACAAAGCAGATGAATTACTTTTTAAGAATACACACACACATACATACACACAAATACACACACATTTTACAAGAACTGTCTGTCAAAGTTCTCACCATAAGAAGATACACATATATTCCAATGATGATACTTAGATTTGAATTTTAAAATGTCAATGTCTAATAAAAGCTTTGGTTATGTAAGACCACTTTTATTGTATTCATCCGTGTCTATCCAGTTGGGAGTTGAAGAGACTAAAGACTATTCAGTGATGATAACAGCATGCTTCCTTTCTACTCCATTTCTGTCTGTGAAGAATCAACTAAGGCTGGGCATGGAGGTGCACGCTTATAATCTCAGTGACTCAAGAGGCAGAGGCAGGAGGATCACAAGTTCAAGATCAGAGGCAGTATGCATGATTTAGTGAGATGCTGTCTCAAGTAGAAACATGGGCTGGAAGTGCAGCTCAATGGTATAGCACTTGGAAAGCATGCAAGCATGAGACCCTGGGTTCAACCCCTAGTACTACACACACACACACACACACACACACACACACACACACACACGCACACACACACAAAGGGGAAAAAAGAATCAGCTAAGGTACTTGGTGAGGAGAGCCATGGGTGGGAATTCAAGGGGGCTTTATTTTTGACATGACAATTTGATTTGTATGTTCTTGGGTCTGGCATTTACCTCCTGGGCCTGATATTAAAAAAAGAAAGTTTTTTTTTTTGCATTTTAGAAATTCTATGAATGCTTTGATAGTCATAGATGCAAAGTTCTATGCAAAACTATGTTACAGTATTTGTTTTCTCAAGAATTTGACAAGGCTAATCTCTTGTGAAATAGGTAAATAGACAATTTATCAGGTGAAAATAATCTCCCTGAATCACTTTCATTTTATTGATTTGAAATTTCACAGCTATTTCTAAGACCCAAGGCAATAAAGACAATACTGTTGCCAAAGAAAGAAGTTCTAGACCTGGAGGTGGGAGGATGCCTTAAAATGTGCCAGGCACTTTGTTTTATAGGTGGAAGGGTGAGAACTGTTATTTCATGGCTGTAATAAGCTTTCATTTATGGTGGAACAGTCTAGACCTTAGTGTGTCATACTCAATTAGTAGTACGCACGCCCTGATCAACCCAGTACTGACTTCCAGTAACAAATAACTCTGATCACACAGCATGGTTTATTAGATAATCAGACTTATGTAATAACTCTTTCATAAGTATTATCAATTATATATTTGTCAAAACTGACTGGCTGTATATTCATAAAAGCCTACTCCAATATTATTTATGCTAGGTTGATTATTTAATTTCTATCAACTTTAGTCTTCTATCAGAGAAGTAGCTTGTACAGGTTTTTTCACCTGGCTCTGAGTTGGTACACATGCACACACATCCACGCATCCACACACATATCCAATAACTTTTAAAGAAACAAATAACAGAAATAAGAAACATATATGATAAAATACTAGTAACTATTACTTATCGAGTCCTTTATTATTTATTATGGTTGTGATAATGTCTGTGCTAAATGTTGTACACATAATTTCATTTAATCTCCTTACTATCTATATGTGGTATACACTATTGTCATTTCAAGTTTGTAGGTGGACAAATAAGCTGGATGAGGTTTTGAACATAAACAATATTACACAGCTATTAGTAGCAGAATGAGATTAAAACCTACTGATTATGGTGACAGATGACTTCTTTATGAAGTGGGCACAACCTGAGAACTATACTACACAAAGTAGTAATTGATGGACAATGATTAAAAGACCAAATCTATCACTTTTTTTATACTGAGACAATTTTCTTTAGGGCCTTAGTACTACTCAGCTGTCAATAATGTAGTTAAGGCTGACCTAACCAATGCCCTCCCCATGGTGGGCTGAGCCAATCAGCATTGGGTAAACACCGGGTAGGCAATAGAACTTTGAGGAACAGACTCAAAACTCTCATTCCTGCCTCAAGCCCTACAACAACTTTTCTTCCTATGTAAAGCCCACTTTGAGATTGTATGTGAGATTTCATAATGCATAACACATTTCCTGGTCCAATGCATTTGTAGTTATCAGTGTGGCATGGAGGTAGAATCCTTATTCCACCAGAAAGAAGATGCACTTTGAGGTCCAAGGGATATATTTATTATTGCATCCTTTTAAAGGTCTTAAAAGAGTCCTGTGAAAGATACAATTAATAAGATGTTAAAAGATGACATTTTTGCAATGTACAGATATTTATTTTATGCCTTTTTCTTTAAGATAGTAATAATGAGAAGGACTTGAAGAGGATTTTAGAATGATTTTTAAAAATTCCTTTTTATGGGATTATGAAAGGGAACCCTTTCATAATTTGGTGTAAATGGAAAAATTTTGGATCTTATTCTGGAAAAAGAATCATAAATGGAAAATCCCCCAATTAAAAGGTCACTTTTAACTGAAACTGAAAGAAGAAAAACAAGTTCAAAGGATAAAACTAGAAAGAGAGGGACAAATATTCTTCAAACTGAAGAGAAATGTGATACTTTTATCTTTGGGAAAATTATGAAGTAATTTGTCATTTTTCTTGAGCTAAATTATTCAATCCTCTTTGCAGAAAGCAAAACTGAGTATCACTTAAAAACTTTTGAGGAGAATGAAACTAGCCCTACAAGGAGGGGATCCTCTTTACCTTTCAGTTCCTTTAACTGGAATTTTTATTGTTGAAGGAGATGTTTCATTAACATTTTACATGAAGTTCCTTCTTTTCGTGGACCTTAGTGGTAGGGACTTTGCAATGTTAATATTGACTTTAGGTATTTTTGTCTGTCATTTGTCAATAGGGATTAGTTCATCTTCTGGCAGTACAGAGACTTGGGGAGATGATTTGTATGTAGTTGAAAGGCAATTTGTTATCTTGGAGTTGCATCAGCAACAAAAGAGGTGTTTTCTTGGCTTTTGTTGGGATGAGGCCAAGCCTTGCAAATTTGCTTTCTTGCTGGAGTTGATTTTGGTTTCAGAGTTATCTGCTGGCACTTGGACCCTTTCACCCATAATGAACACTCCCCTGGATTGCTGCAGAGAGAAGCCTGGAAGCTATGGTCTTTGGACTCCTTTGCTCAGCAGGGTTCCAAATTGGCAGGGATCTGCCAATGAGCTGCTGCCTCAGGGACTGGAAAGGTGAAGACAGAAAGCCCGCCTCTTGTGTTTTTGATCCTCTGGAAATGGTGGTAAAGGATGGAGTTGCCTTTTCACCCATTTTGGAGCTGTGAAAAGCTCAGAAGTTGGCACTAGCTACACACCTGGTCCTGCTTTTGGGTAGCAACAGTTTCCCTTCTCTTTGTGGCTACACACCTGAAACACGGGACAGTTTTCTCTGCTTTTGCTTCTTCACTCTTTCCAACAGTTTTATAAGCACTGATTTCATGACATTGAATCCATTCTTGGTAGCCTTGTTGGGGTGTGCCAGAGAGACAGAACCAATAGAACCTATCCATTGATTGATCCATCTATGTAGAGATAAAGTAAATTCTATCTGGAGGTAGATTGACTGGGTGATATAGAAAACTAGACATACGAGAGGGAATTTATTAGGGGAATTGGTTTATATGACTATGGAGGCTGAGAAATCCCATGATAACCAGGAAGGTGGTAGCATGACTCAGTCCAAGTCTGAGAACTTGATGACTAGGGAAGCCAATGGCATAACTCTGTCTGAGGCTGAAGGCCTTGGGAAATGAGGAAGCTGCTGGAACAAATCTAGGAGCACAAAGGCTGGAACCCAGAGTCCTGATATCCAAGGGCAGGAGAAGAAGGGTGTTCAAGCTCTTTAAAAGTAAACAAGTGAATTTTCTTTTTGTTGCTCTTTTTGTTCTATCTAGGCCCACCTACATCAGTTGAGTGTGGGTCTTCCTTAAGCACTCTCCATATTCAAAGGCCAAATTCTTCCAGGAACATTCTCACAGACATACCCAGAAATAATGCTTTACTAGCTATTAGTTGTTAGGTGCCATCCAATTGGGTCCTACTCATAGTGACCCTCATAACATTAACAATGGCTGATTGCTTTGGGATTGTTTTTCGGGAGTGGACTGTCACATCCTTCTCCCATTTTTGTGGTGCTGGGGATCCAACATGGGTCCTCAGAAAGTGAAGAGCAGCACTCTACCAACTGAACTAAACCCCAGCCCACGAATGGTATCCATTAATCCAGTCAAATTGGTACCTAAAATTAACTATCCTAACAACAATAACCTGATTATAACATTTAGTATGGTTTCTGGCTTCCTGGATGAATCTTGACTGATACAGAGGATTTTATGCACATGTATGCTTTTTGAATGAAGAAAGTTTTTATTTCTGGTTATTGGAATTCACCATGGTTTGGAAGAAAAATTCTTATATGGGTCCCATTAGCAAGGCATTGAGATTTAGTGTCATTTCATTTTTTAAAAAATTAACTTGAGAAACAATACAGTTTTTAATCAAAATGGTGTATGGATAATGAAATCTCTTTCTAGCTGAGTTTATAATGCAATTTGTGAGTGTTATTATGTTAAAGAGATAATTGAGTTAAAAGTGCAACTGTAGCTATAAAATATACTTAATAACCAGGAATGGGAGTTTGTTTTTTAATATATCTGTGAAGTTCCCTTTTCAATTATGTGATCATTAGTAACAATGACCAGAAAATCAAACATGGCACCTAGGGCCATCACTAACCAATGTCCATTGAACTTGACACAAAGGTAAAACCATCCATCCTCATTCACCATCTGTAGCTTCAGAATAGAGAGTGCAGGGCTGATAGAGATGAGTAATTCCTACATTCTTAGAACTTTATGGGGGCTTTTGTTCAGAGGGGCTTTTCCTACAAGTTTCTCCCACCCATAGCTCTAGCCTCCACAGAGGAATCCCAGACTCCTAGATTAGCTGTCTTCTTCAGTCTTGTGGCTTCAAGTCACAGAAAATCTCTCTAAAGCTGTTAACAGCTTCTTTTATGGCCAAAGAATGACAGCCAGCCTGTCTTACTGCAGGCTGCAAAAGGGAGTAAGGATCTCCTTTCTTCCTGCCTAGAAGCAACAGTAGAGAGTGTAAAGGAGTATGGTCCAGATGAGCAATTTGAACAGTTTCTAGTTGCTGCCTCATAACCTCGGGGTGAGTTCCTATGCAGAAAAGAGAGAAAGGTGGAGTCCACAGGCAACGAGTAGCAATTGTTGATAAGAGTGCCATTTATGTAAGTGTGGATATCCATAGAGAAACATGCATAAGATGATATGAGTGTTTCTTTTAACTCTGAAAAATGATGAATCTATAGTGTGGCTGGTTGCAGGGGAAGGACAAGTTTATTGAGAGGCTGGAAGCCAGAATTCTGGCTCCCACTTAACCTCAGAGGGACTAAGAAAGTCACATATCCCTTTTGGCTCTAGAGGGGTCTGAACAGATGAACTCTGGGGTTGATTCTGGTTCAAGAACTATAGTTCTGAGATATCATAAATCTTTGGTTATACATGCAAGGTCTGAATTTCACTTTTAGAGTTAATATAGAGCAGTTGCTTAGAAGAGGAGATGGCATGGGGGAAATGCAATGCATGTAAATATTTGCTAAATAAATATATCTGTGCCAATTCAGGCAAGTCCAATGATAAACTCTTCCTCATTTTCACTTTGACCAAATGATATTCTGGCATGCCAGCATGTTGGTTAAAAAACTGTGTAGATCCTGTCAAGGAAAATAAAATTGGAATAGTATCCTTTCAGGACACTTAAGATAGACTTAGGAGGCCATTCTCAATCAGATCCCAGACATGTTCTCCTGTTGTGTCCTTCTGTGGGTGAACTTTGAACTAGGCTCCAGATATGCTGCCCCACACTCTTCCCCAGAGGCAAGCTGACCTCTGGACAGGGCCAAACCTGCACTTCCCTGAAACATTTTGAACCTCTGTGATGACTTATACAGTGGACTCTTTTTCCCAAACTACCATATGCCCAATCCTTTTGGTACAAACATAATAACATTTGCAAGCTCCAATGGCAATTCATGACTAAGAAGTGATGTAAATTCCAACCCCCTTTTAGTTTAAAGCTATAAATATAACTTCCATTTTATGAAACCTTGGAGCATATTTTCAAGATTGATTAAATCCTTATTTTTCTGCATTGTTATCCTAATTAGCCCCAAACAGATATAATTTTCTTGGTTCTAGGCTTGTTGTTGTTAGGTGCCATCAAGTCACGTCTGACTCATGTCAACTCTATGTTCAACAGAGTGAAACACTACCCAACACTGTGCCAGGCAAATGATCTTTTTTATGCTTAAGCCCATTGTTGCAGCCACTGTATCAATCCATCTACTTGAGGATCTTTCTTTTTTTTCATAGACCCACCATTCTGCAAAACATGATATATTTCTCCAGAGATTGGTCCCACCTGACAACATGTCCAATATATGTAAGATGCAGTCTAGCTACCCTTGCTTCTAAGGAGCAGTCTGGTTATACTTTTTTTAGAATAGATCTGTTGGTTATTCTGGCAGTCCATGGTATATTCAATATTCATCTCTGGTACCATAATTCAAAAGCATCAGTTCTTCTCCTGCCTCCCTTATTCAATGTCCAGCTTTCACAACCATATGATGTGACTGAAAATACCATGGCATTAGTCATGCACACCTTCATCTTCAATATTACATCTTTACTTTTTAACACTTTTTAAAAAAAGAGGTATTTTTCAACAGCTTTTCCCAAAGCAATGTGTCTTTTGATTTCTTGCCTGCTGCTTCCATGGGTGTTGATTGTAGAACCAAGTAAAGCAAAATTTTGGACAACCTCAATCTTTTCTCCATTTATCATGAAGTTGTGTATTGACCCAGCTGTAAGGATTTTTGTTTTGTTGATGCTGAAGTGCAATCTATATGGAAGGCTGTGTTCTTTGGTCTTCATCAAATTTTCTTCAGTTTCAGCAGGCAGAGTTGTGTCATCTGCATAATGCAGGTTGGTAATGAGTCTTCCTTCATTTGTGATGCTGCATTCTTCTTTATAAAGTCCAGCTTCTTGGATTATTTACTCAGCATAGAGATTGAAGAGGTATGGTGAAAGGATATACCCCTGATGCACACCTTTCTAGACTTCAAACCAGACAATGTTTCCTTGTTCTTTTGAATGATTGCCTCATGGTCAATGCACAGATTCCTCATGAGTACAATGAATTGTTCTTGTATTCCATTCTTCATAATGTTATCCATAATTTGTTATGATCCATATAGTCAAATGCCTTTGCATAGTTAATAAGACATAGATAGACATCTTTCTGGTATTCTGCTTTTGGCTAATGTCCATCTAATATGAACATTGATATCCCTGGTTCCATGCCTTCTTCTGTATCCAGCTTGATTTTCTGGCAGTTCCCTGTCTATATATTGCTGCAGTCACTTTTGAATGATCTTCAGCAAAATTTTGCTTGTGTATGATATTAATGATATTGTTTGATATTTTCCACATTCAATTGGAGCCTCTTTCTTGACAAGAGGCAACAATATGGATCTCTTTCAGTCGGCCCTGGTAGCTATTTTCTAAATCTTTTGGCATAAACAAGTTAGCACCACCAGTGCTACATCTGTTTGTTGAAACATCTTTATTGGTATTTGGTCAATTCCTGGAGCCTTGTGCTTTGCCAGTTCCTTCAAGGTAGCTTCCACTTTGTCCTTCAGTACCATTGGTTCCTAATCATATGCAACCTCTTCTGAAATTGTTGGTTGTTTACCAATTCTTTTTTGTATAATGACTATGTATTCTCTCCATCTTCTTTTGATATTTCCTGCATCATTTAATATTTTCTCTGTAGAATCCTTCACTACTGCCACTCAAGGATTGAGTAGAGCATGCGCTTATCTTTTGGTTTTCTATCTCCAGCTCTTGGCACATGTCATTGTAATATTTGATTTTGTCTTCTGGAGCTTCCCTTTGAAATCTGTTTAGTTCCTTAACTTCATCCTGTCTTCCTTTTACTCTCACTGCTTGACATTCAAGGGCAAGTTTCAGAGAGTCTTTTGACATGTAACTTGTCTTCCCTTTTTTTCTTATGTTTTTAATATCCTTTTGCCTTCCTCATGGATGACGTCTTTGATATGCTACAACTCATCTGGTTTTCCATCATTAGTGTCTTATGCATCAAATCTGTTCTTGAGGTGGTCTCTGAACTCAGGTGACATATAGTCAAGGTCATACCATGGCTCTTGTATACTTGGTCTAATTTTCTCCAGTTTTCAGTTTGAACCTGTATGTGAGCAGTTGATGGTCTGATCTACAATCAGCACCTGGTCTTTTTCTGACATTTGATATTGTGCATTTCCACTGTCTCTTTCCACAATGTAGTCAATTTGGTTCCTGTATGTTCTATATGGTGAATTCCATGTGTATAGTCACCATTTATGTTGGTCAAAAAATGTATTTACAATGAAGAGGTCATTGATTTCACTGAATTATATCATGCAATCTCCAGCATCATTTCTGTCACCAATGCCATATTTTCCAATTACCAAGCCTTCTTCCTCATTTCCAACTTTTTCATTCCAGTCATCAGTAATTATTAGTACATCCTGATTGGATGTTTGATCTATTTCAGATTGCAGAAGCTGATAAAAATCTTCCCTATCTTCATTTGTGGCCTCAGTGATGGGTGAATAATTTGAATAACAGCCATATTAACTGGCCATCCTTATAGGCATGTGGGTATTAGTCTATCACTAACAGCACTGTACTTCAGGACAGACCTTGAGATGTCTTTTTTGATGATGACTGCAACTCCATTTCTCTTTAATCTGTCATTCTCAGCATAGTACAGCATATGATTATCTGATTCAAAATGGCCCAGGCCAGTCCATTTTTACCTCCCTGATGCCTAGAATGTCAATGTTTATGCACTCCATTTCCCTTTTGATGATTTCAGTGTTTATGTACTCCATTCCTTTTTGATGGTTACTAATTTTCCTAGATTTATACATTTGTTTCTTCTTATATTGGGTCATGCCCCATCAGCAAATGGAGGTCTGTGGGGCTTTACTCCATTCCTGTCATTAAGGTAGACTCTACTTTGAGGAGGCAATTCCTCCCCAGTCATCTTTTCAGTGTTTTCCAACCTGCAGGGCTCATTTTCTGGCATTATATCTGACAATGTTTCTCTGCTATTCATAGGAGTTTCAATGGCTAATTGTTTTAGGAGTGGGCTGCAATATCCTGTTCTCTAGTCTGTCTTAGTCTGGAAGCTCTGATGAAACCTGTCCTTCATGGGTGACTCTTCTGGTATCTGTAATACTGGTAGTATAAATTTTAGCATCACAGCAACACACATGCCCCCAAAGTACAGCAAACTGACAGACATATAGGATTCATTCTAGGCTAGGTTGATCTTATTCTTGGTTAGGGATCATGAGATTATGTATTAAAAATGAATTCATTGGCATCTGCTGTGGGTCAGGCCTTGGGTACCATCATGATGCTAGAGGAAACTCTTCTTTAGCCTTATCCTAGGGGAAACACTTCTTTAGTCTTAGCTTTGGCTGTTAAACTCAGAAGCTCTTAAGAGGCCAAGAGGTTTTCTGCTTGATTAGAAATTCTATTCCCACCAAGTAAACTAATGTCTTCCTTTTCTTTTCTTTCTTTCTCTTTCTTTCTTTCTTTCTTTCTTTCTTTTTTTTTTTTTACATCATGAAGAGAACTTTGTCTTGTAAT
>VMDO01012231.1:0-63160 GCA_007922755.1 Pedetes capensis | reverse complement strand
GCTGAAAATGAAGAGGATTTAAAACATTTACTGATGAAGATCAAGGATCATAGCCTTCAATATGGGTTACAACTAAACATCAACAAAACAAAAATCCTTACAACTGGGTCAGCACACAACTTCACAATAAATGGAGAAAAGATTGAGGTTGTCCAAGATTTTGCTTTGCTTGGCTCTATAATCAACACCCGTGGAAGCACCAGTCAAGAAATCAAAAGACGCATTGCTCTAGGAAAAGCTGTGGCAAAAGATCTCTTTAGAGTATTGAAAAGCAAAAATGTCACATTGAAGACAAAGGTGTGTCTGACTCATGCCATGGTATTTTCAGTGGCATCATATGGTTGTGAAAGGTGGACATTGAACAAGAGAGACAGAAAAGGAATTGATGCTTTTGAATTGTGGTGCTGGAGACATCTATTGAATATACCATGGACTGCCAAAAGAACCAACAGATCTGTCCTAGAAGAAGTACAACCAGAGTGCTCCTTGGAAGCAAAAATGGCCAAACTGAGTCTTACATATTTCGGACATGTAGTCAGGAGAGAACAATCCCTGGAGAAGGACATCATGTTTGGAAGAGTGGCAGGTCAATGCAAAAGAGGAAAACCCTCTACCAGATGGATTGACACAGTGCCTGCAACAATGGGCTTAAACATAAATAAGATCATTTGCCTGGCACAAAATTGGCAAGTGTTTCAATCTGCTGTACATAGGGTCGCTATGGGTTGGACTCCACTCGACGGCACCTAACAACAACAACAACAACCCACTAGTCACTCCTCATCCCCTTCCACCACCATTCTGCCTCTTCCCCAACTCTCCTGAAGCATTAACTAATTCACTTTCTATTTCTATAGATTTTCCAAGTGTGGATGTTTCATAGAAATGGGATCATGTAATCTGTGGTCTTTTGTAATTGCCCTCTTTTACTCAGCAGCGCGCTTATGATGCTCATCCACATTGTAGTATGGTGTGATTGTCAATAACCACTAACTCCCCTGCACATTGGAAGAATCCTCTCCAGCCCATGCGTGATCAAAGGAAGTAAAGACAGTAGCAAAGAAACCTAGAGGAAAGATGACTCTGGTATCTAAGATTTCACCTTCCAGCTAAAAGAAGCCGAAAGAGCAACAGCCTCTATCTCTGAGCTCCTATTCCACAGTTGGTGCCCGTCTAGGGTTGCAGAAACCAATTACCTATGAGGAGTAATTGAAATCATTAATAGCCACAAACAAATGTGTCTATTCTGCAAGTAATTTGCAGTAACATTTAGTAATTGATAGTAATTTTTAGTAATTAAACACTAAGTAATTCATTTACCAAGCCACACAGTCATTTTATGGGGTTCCCGGTGTTCCCACAGCAGATCTTAATTACTTGATCCAAGCACAAGGAATATTTCTGTCATTTCTTAAAAAAAATACAGTGTGTTATTCTCGGTAAGCCCCAGTGGAGAGGAAGCCAAAGAGAGGAGTTATTTTCTTGGGCAGTAGTAATTAAAAGGATGAGGCTATGTTTTGGGTCAGTAGCAAGGTCACTGAATGAAGCCCTTTAGACAGTTGTGTGTGGGGGTTTTGTTTGTTTGTTTTTGTCTCTGCTGCTCGGAAAGCCAAAGTGAAATCTAGGTTGCTATAATCCAGATTTCTGTTTTTCTTTCTCTTGTGTGTTTTGGCCCAGCCTTTCCTAGGTTTGTTCAGGCTATTAAAAACCCATGCATGAGCTGGTTGTGGCAGAGGGAAAACTCAAGGAACCATTTCCCTCCTCCTCCTCACCTCCTGTACAGGGGTTAGACCCAGGGTCTCCTCCGTGACAGGCAAGTGCTCCACCAAACAGCTGCATCCCTAGCCCTTCCTCACCTTTATTCTTTATTTTTTGAGACAGAGCATCTCTAAATTGCGCAGGCACCTCTGGTCTTAAACTTGCCATCCTCCTGCCTCAGCCTTCCGACTCCTGAGATTTCACGTGTGCACTGCGGCGCCAAAAGGGACACACTTTTCTTCTTCAAGATACAATCTGAAATTTGTGGCTCAATATTCTCTGTTGTCTGAAACCTTACTCCAATACGCTTTCTGCAATGATTTATTATCTGTGGATGACACTGTTGGTTGCCTATTCAGCATTTAGTCTTCCTTTTTCCTTTCTACCAGCACTTTAATTTTATCTGGAAATCTCTTCCCCGAAAACATCCTCTGTGATGGGAGGAAGCCGGGCACTGGGTGGATATTGATAATCTAAACAAGTCATAGTAATTCCATGACCAGTTTTGCTGGTTCAGGAGACTGGTTCAAGAAGCCAGTTGTTATTGGCCCAAACACCACCAAGTAACCTTAGTTGCGCAAATCAGAATGAAGGAAAGAGCTTTCATTCTACAGCAGCACAGAGAATTCGGTCCTTCCATCACTGTCCCGGATGTGAATGAGGGAGCATATTGGTGCAGAGGACGCAGGCAGCCATCTTGATACGCTATGGGAAAGGAGTCTGAAAACGGGCTCTTCCCAGAGATGAAGTAGAGTTGCAGAAAAACAGACCGTGAGTTGTTCTGTGTTGAGATCTGTTTCAGGGCTTCAGGGTAGGTGACATAATGTGGTTTTCTTAGGTTTTATCTAATTCAAGCTTGGCTTTCTGTTATTTGCAGCCCCGAGCGTCCTAACTCATTGGCCACCACTTCTCATCTTTCACTCCAATCTAATTGCTTCATTCTCCAAACAAGTCTCCCTACTTTGGCTCACACATTATTGTCATAGCTTAGAATGCTCTGTGTCACTCTTTTCTATCTGCACAAGCAAAATTGTGAACTTTCAAGTTTGGCTTCAGGCTCATGTCTTCTGTGAAGTCTTCACTGAGTGCCCTAACTCCGTGAAATACTATGGCATGTTGTCTAAGCGCAGTACAGGAGCATTCCTTAATTGTGCATGGCGTAGGCACATCTCCGTTTTTCCTGGACAACAGAGAAATATGTCATCTGACCTGACAGTCTAGAGGGGACATGAAATAGATGACTGTGGAAACTCATATTAGGGTGTCCGGTGGCTATGGAAAGAACCAAGTCTGTTAAATATGGGAGACATTCAGAGGAGAGGAAGGTCACTTGGGGCAGGCTTGGCTGAAAAGATATGGAATCATCTTGAAGCAAGGGATCCAAAATTGAGTTTTGAAAGATGTGTAGGTTTTTGGTATAACTCTATGTGAATTTTTATTTGATTCATTCTGTTATTATTTATTGATCATCTACTGCACCCCAAACATTGTGCCAAGTTGTTTCTTCCCATGTATCATATTTAAATTTCTAAAAGTATCCATAAAATCTTGTTTATTTCCATTTTACAAATGACGATGCCTGTCCTCAGAGATACATGTCATTTTTCTCCCCAAAGTTGGAGACAAGGTTCAAATTCAGATCTCCTAACTTCAGGTTCAAAGCTATGTCTATACTTTACAGCTACTGTCCATCTCTCACCAAACAGGGCTGGAAAAAGTCAAAATAGGAAATATTTTAGGCTATGTGGACCATACAGTCTTTATTGCAAGTGCTTCACTCTGCTGTAGTTGCACAAAAGCAGCCATAGACAGTGTGGAAATAATACACATTTTCAGAAAACTTTATAGTACTGAAATTTGAATTTCACTTATTTTCATGTTACAAAATATTATTTACTCTCTTTAATTTTTTTCTTCCCATCATTAAAAGCATGTGAAAACAGGCAGTATGGGCCAGATTTACTCTGTGGGACATAACTTGCTGACCCCTAACTTTTTCCTGCCAGGATTTTTGTTGTTGTTGTTGTTTATTTTACCAAGAACATTTAACATGAGATTTACTTTTTTAATAAGATGTTAAGTGTACAATGCAGTATGGTTAACTATAGGCATGGTGTTGTTCAGAAGATTTCCAGAATTTATTTACCTTGCATTACTGAGAACTAACTAATTAATTAACTCATTAATTTTTAAAGACAGAGTCTTGCTATGCTGCCCAGGATGGTCTTGAACTTGTGGGCTCAACTAATCCTTCTGCCTTAGCCTCCCAGGTAGCTGGGACTACAAGTGTGTGCCATCACACCTGACTGATATTTCTGAGAATTTACACTGTTGAGTGTTGTTGTTGTTAGGTGCCATGGAGTCAGGTCCAAGTCATAGTGACTCTATGTACAACAGATGAAACACTCCCTGACACTGTGCCATGCCTAACACTGTGTCAGTGTTTCTCTGCTCTGTTCATGGGGTTTTTAATGGCTGATTGCTACATGAGTGGGCTTCCAGGTCCTTCTCCCATTTTTGAGATGCTGGGGATTGAACTCAGGTCCTCAGAGCAGCACTCTGCCAACTGAGCTAAACACCAGTCCACACTGCTGAATAGCAGCTCCTTATTGTGCCTTTCCCTGGATCTTGGCAACCATCATTGTTCCCTCTGCATCTGTAAGCTTATTTTGGGTAGTTCATCGAGGTGGAATTATGCAGTATCTGTCCCTCTTTGAATGGCTTGTTTCACTTGGCAGACTGTCCTCCAGGTTAATCCATATTGTCACGACTTTAAAGCATGTATGTCTATAGAGGGATGGGCAGGGAGGGTGAGGGACAGTTTTACATGTCCCCTACTTTATCCCCCAGGGAGCATTTGGATGGCAGCAAACCCCCATCTCATAGCAGCACCCTTGGCTTCTGGTAGCTGTGCTCCATTGCCTGGCTCCAGCCTGTTTATCTGAGCAAGACACTCTTTTAATTTAGCATTCTGCAAAAGTCTCTGATGAAAAGCCTTTGCCTGCCCCCTTTCTTGAGCCAGACGTAATTAGCTGCATTGCAGCCCCACCTTCTATTCTGTTCTTTAATGAACAATGCCAGTCCTAAGTCTCTTTACAGGAGCAGGCGCCCCTTGGTATCAATTAAAAGGGAACACATTCTGATGCATAAACTGCAACAAGCTGTGAACAGATTTGAAGAAAACCGAGAGGTTCTGGCACTGCTTGCATAGCAGAACACATTGCAAGGATGGTCTCAAATATTTTTTTGGAGGAAAAAACAAAAAAGCCAGGCCCAACACACCAGGCCATATATTACTCCCAAGGAGAAGGCTGCAGTTGGGAACCTTTGAGCCAGAGCCCTGAGCAGTGAGCAGGCATTTCCCACATGTGCTGAAAAGCTTCCATGGGGGCTTCTCCTTCTCTGGCAGGGCGGAGCATGCAGCCCTGGTGAGCTACATCTGGAAGGGATGATTTACAATGAGTGTTTTAGCTTGGTGTGATGTTACATCTCTCTCATTTTCCTCCCCTGAAGTGAACAATCAAGCCAGGCTTTTCTCAGGCAGGGGGTGATGGGGAGGTAGTGGGGGGCTTCATTAATCTCTAGGTTCTGCAGGAAAGCCAATTTGATCATTGTGCAATATCACACACTCTGAGTGCATTGTTACTTATTAGTTTGGATGTGTATCCTCTGGAAACAGCACGCTGGGAAGCCTGGTCCGTGTGCCTGACCTGGGTGTGCCAGGAGGGGCTGGGAGTGGGAGGAGGTGGTTCCTGATCTATTCCAAGGATACCTATGGCGGAGACTTCAAAGGAGCACAGAGACCCGTGCTGACCATCACCTAGGCAAAACTGGGAAGCTGGCAGTGCAATGTTTGGAATGCTGCAGGTGTCTCTTTGAAGTTTTTTCTTCTCTTTGAGTCCCCTATCCTTAGCTCTCTAAGACACAGCAAGCAGTTATTCAAACGTGACTGTGGACACCTTCACAGCAGGACATCTGTGTTTCTCTCTTAGCTGATGAGTTCCTTACCAAAAAATACTTAACAAAGGCATTTAAAGGTCAGAAATGCCTCCCTGTCCCCAGAAATCTTTTAAGGTTGGTGATAATCCACCTCATCCAGGGATTAGTCTTAGGTGCTGTGGGTTCAAGGCTGCAGCCATCCTCCCTGTGGAACATCCCTGATACAAAAAGAAAAGCTACCCTGCAGTGGACCCCTGAGATTTACCCTCTCCCCTAAGTATCAATGCCTAGAGAGGCAGTTCACCTCAGGGCCAATCTAGGCCCACTTGGAGGTGTGAGGCTTGTTCCCTGGGCAATAACCTTTGCCCTACATCTGGGAACTCCTGGTTGTTAAGCTTCCAAAGATGGTGCCAGCATCCAATCCCTTTCCTCAGACCTCTTGACAATGATTGGCTGTTTCCAAACCACCAAATGGCTCCTGATTAGACCGTTCAGGAACGACCCCTGATTGGTCACTTTTACAAACCCAAATTTGCATATTCTCCCTGATTGGCCAAGACCCGAATGGAATGACTGCCTCTGATTGGTCCCTCACTAGCCCCTGAGGGGATATAAGGGTGGTGCACGGAGCAGTCCGGGCCCATTCCACTGACCAGGACAGACAAAGCAATAAAGAACTGTTTGAACTGAGCACTTGGAGTTGACGTCTCCACTGGGAAGAATAAAGCAAGGAGCTGCTATGGGCATAAACCTCCGAGCTGTCCCAGGGACTGATGGAGTAGCCATGGGCATAAGCCTCCTTTCCAGGTGACGTGGTTCTCGGGTGCTCAGCTCCCTCTCACCAGACAACAGGTCTTCAGTGGCTGGTTCCTGCTCATGGCCAGAGCGAGTCCAGTGGCAGGGCAATGCCCCACATTTCAGGAAGAATGTCCGTCTAATTTGCTCTAATGCTTTTTCCAGGTTGTAAGAAACCCTTTTTATATATCCTTTTGTGGTTGATTGTCTACCCATCTAGCACCTTGAGAGGTTGGTGGGCAGAACAAGGATAGCACTGATAATGTCCATTTAGTGTATGTAGTATTTTTGGTTATTACTATGAATGAAACTTCCCCTTCTCATGGAAACATGCTGATAGAATGTGGTGAGCATGGTTCTGTGCCTGGCTGTGCTCTGAAGGCTGTGTTTTTGATGCCTTCATCCATCTTCTTGTCTTGCATGAGGAACTAGAGATTCAGGATTAAGTAACCCACTGGATAGCTCACAAGTAGGAGGTGACAAGATGGAAATTGGAACCTACGTCTAACTCACTCCCAAGCCAGTGGGGTTGGAGCAGAGCAGGTGATATTAAGATTGTCCCCAGGTGTCACACAAAGAAATCAGGAAGATCACTAGTGCAGGGAGTTGGTGAAGGTGAAGATGGGTCTTCTGAACCACCACTCAGCACTCATCTTCCTCGAGCAAATCCTTTTTTCTTTTCCTGAGGGTGGAATCAGGCCTTTGTGCATGCTGGGCAGATGCTCTACCCTTGGGCTACATCTTCAACCCTTCCTGGAACAAATTCATGTTAAAGCTTGGAGCAGGTTCCTCCAGGAATCCAGTGTCACAGGACTTTAACATGGACCCATTCCTCAGGCAGAGTACAGGGGCAGCCAAGAAGCAGCTGCATATTGATCTTGTCATTGGTAATTAACAGCAACCATACATTAATAACCAAATGCACACAAATTGATTTTCAAAGGTGCAATAATTAGATTTAATGCCTGCCACAGCATGTATTTGTGTGTTTAATTACCAGCTTCATTATAAATTTTAATGAACTTACAGTGATTCGAAATATTCAAATCTCATTAGGTATGTGAATTTTTTTTGGGGGGATGGATTTTATTCTCTTGGATCTTGGATTGACTTTCACAGGTAAAGAACCCTCCTTTTCTAGATTCTATTCCTATTTCCCTCTTCTTATTCCCACATGGACAGATGCAGTGCTTTGGCAGAGGGATCCATTCTTCCTTCAAGATCTTGCCTACACTGGTCAGAGAGAAGGAGGCCAAGGAAGAAGCGATACTGGCAGCCCCACATCTCAGCCTCATTGGTATGGGAACTCACTGTGTGATCTCAGGGAAGTCACTGTGCTCTCTGGTCCTCAGTTTTCTTATCTGTAAGGAAGGAATGGGGCTGGGATTTAGCTCAGTTGGTAGAGCACTGTGCTGCAGTCTCTGAGGTCCTGAGTTCAATTCCCAGCACCACAAAAATAGGAGAAGGGCCTGGCAATCCACTCCCAAGGCAGTCCCAAAACAATCAGCCACTGAAAACCCTATGAGGGTCGCTATGAGTCAGATACTGACTCGATGGCACCTAACAACAACAACAACAACAACAAAGAAGGAATAAGGAAGGGTGTTTATAATACATGAAATGGATGTTTCCCACTCACATTGCTGTGCACTTAGATGAAGACTGTTTCTAGGAGCAAGAGAGCAAGATGAGAGAGGTAGGGGTCATTTCCTCAGCTTCCCTTGCTTTAAACATGAACCCTGCCTTGGCAGGGAGTGAGTCTGAATGTTTTGTTGTGGGTCTGGCTATTATTATAGGGACAGCACTCGGCTCCAGCAGGGATTACTACTGCAGCATTCAGTCGCAATTTGGAGCCTGGGCCACAGGGAAATTGCAGACAATTTGGATGAAAATGGTTGGAAAATTGCAGTATTTAGACCTCTCTCACCAGCCCCTTCATTTTTTTTTCTTACTTTCTTTCTTATTTCTTTTTCTCTCCCCTCACTCCCTCTTCCTGCCCCCCAAATTACTTTAGAAGCAGAAGAATAACAGGCCAGACTAGCTAGATTTTTTCCCCCCTACTCTGTGATATATTTTGTAAACAAACATGTAAATTGATATGGAATTTAACCACCTTCAGACAAAGTGGCTGAAAGGCTGGAGAGGGGAAAACAGTTCCCTGTGAGAGAGTAGATTAACTGAAATGCTGGGGGAATGTTTGTCCTGGCTAATTGAATTTCTGATTGGATATGAGCTAACCAGGAAACCTTTACCCTCTTATAAATTGTTCTAAATGAGTCCACGTACGTGTCTCAGTGTTTAATTAATTATTTTAGAAAAACTTCAAGCCCTGCTCACTCCAAAAAAGAATTTGAGGAAGCTGCCTTATTAATTGCAAATTAATGGTATCTTTTCATTGGTAATTGAGATTCACGGTCATGGAGCTGAAAGTGTTTATCATTGTTCAGCACAATAAATGGGAATGTACACAGTGTGGGAAATAAATTGTACAGGTCGTCAGAGTTGCAATAGACATCAAATGTTCTAATAACGGGTCCATTTAATGTTTGTCTATCTTTTATAGTATCCAGTTGACTCCTGGTCTGTAGTTAAGCATCTCCACCTGAGGCAGTCCATTCTGTCTTTGGACAGATCTAGTTATCACAAGTTTTCCCCATTATACTGGACTAAACTCTGTTTCTCCATATTCAATTAATCATTGGTTCTAATTCAATCCTTTGGATTAACACAGAACAAGCTACTTTCCATTTCTGTGTGTCAGGACTCCACCCAGCCAAAAAAAGCTTTCTTTTGCCCTCCAGAGCATATCTCTCTTGATTCTGAGAGTGAGCTTAGTGGGGTTGATGAGAGTTCAATCCAGGGACCCTGCCAATCTGTGCTGGCACAGGAACCCCCCTTAGTGACCTTGGGGAAACTTACTCAATTCCTTTTGCTCCAAGCCCTCCATCTGAGAGATGGTGTTGGTAGCAGCAGACTCTCTAAAAGGGTCACCCTGAGGATTGATTGGGGTATTATAAAGTGCTTAGAACAACGTGTGGTGCTATTGAAGTGCTCCCTATTATCATAGCGTTGTGAAGATACCTTTGCCATGCAGTGTCTCTTCTGAAGACTCTGGCTTATTTCCATAATTTAAAAAGTGTAAACTGGGTAGAGCACTGCGCTGCAGTCTCTGAGGTCCCGAGTTCAATTCCCAGCACCACAAAAATGGGAGAAGGGCCTGGCAATCCACTCCCAAGGCAATCCCGAAAACAGTCAGCCATTGAAAACCCCATGAGGGTCGCTATGAGTCGGATACCGACTTGACGGCACCTAACAACAACAATAATTCCCTTTTGGCCTGCAGCGGTAGCCCTGTGGCATCAGATCCTGTCAGATCTCGGAAGCTAAGTAGGGTCAGGCCTGGTTAGTACCTGGATGGGAGACCGCCTGGGAACACCAGAAGCTGTAGGCTTGGGAGAAGGACCTGGCAACCCCCTCCCAAAAATCAATCTGCCATTGAAAACCCTATGCACAGCAGAGAAGCACTGACAATAGTGTTTCCCCTATTGTACAGAGGGTCGCTATGAGTTGGATACCGACTCGACGGCACCTAACAACAACAACAAACTGGGTAAGGTGGTGCATGCCTGCAGTCCCAGCAATTTGGGAGGTGGAGGCAGGAGGATCTCAAGTTTTTGGTGTGAGGCAGCCTGTACAACATAGCAGGACTCTGTTTCAAGATAAAAAGTAAAAAATGGTTTGAGGGTGCAGCTCAGCGGTAGAGCCCTTACAAAGTATGTGTGAGGGCCTGAGTTCAACCCCTTTGTATTGCAGAAAAATCCAAATCCAAATATAAAATGTGACATTTATTCATTCATTAACTTGTTATTGACTGCGTACTATAACAGACTCTAGGATATACGGGTGAAAGAGGTTCCACCATCATGGAGCTTACAGACTCAAATAGTTACTATTTGTA
The DNA here is from genome assembly GCA_007922755.1 of Pedetes capensis. Classification (NCBI taxonomy): domain Eukaryota; kingdom Metazoa; phylum Chordata; class Mammalia; order Rodentia; family Pedetidae; genus Pedetes; species Pedetes capensis. The sequence continues at coordinate 52,710 of VMDO01012231.1, read as the reverse complement.
GTATAGTTACTATGAGGGCCCCAAAATGGGCTTATGTGGTTCCAGGAGAGGAAAATGCAAGGGCATTTAATTGAGGGTAGGGAAGTAAGATTCTAAAGCTAAGAATGGAGGAATAAGTAGAAATGAACCAGAGGAAGCAAGAATGGAGGTTAGAGGATTTGAGGCAGAGAGAAGGCCACAAGAGCAGAATTTGTGAGGAAATGAAAAACAGTGTTTTGGGAAAGTAATAACTTGGGGAGAGGATCACAGAGTGAGACTAGAATTCTACATGAATAGTCTCAGATTGTATAGGAATTTATTTATTTATCTGCAGCACTGGGTGAGTGGATCCAGCGCCTACACATGCTAGGCAAGCATACTACCAGCCGTGTAGGCTGCATTTGGTCTCAAACTCATGATCCTTCTGCCTCTGCCTACTGAGTTGCTGGGATTATAGGTGCCATGTTGCCCAGCTCACATAGGAATTTATAGTTCAGTGTAAGAATGTCAGGTTTTGAAAAGTTTTAAGTAATGATTTAATTTATATTAAAAAAAGACTTTGACATTTCTGGGCAGGTAGTTATAGAAGACAAGAAAGGGGCTGCTGAGAGAGTCCAGGTGAGGAGCCACGGTGAAAACAGATTAGCATTGTGGCAGAGAGATAGACAAAAGTAAGTAGATTTAAGAGAAACTTAAATGGGAGGGACTACAGGACTTGGCCATGGGTTAGAGGGGAAATAGGAGGTCATCTTTGCAAGATGTCCACTGAGTCTCCACCATGCCTGACTGGGAGATCTTGGAGGGACGCTTTCTTGAGATGGGGTCTCAGAGCAGGATCTCACTTCTGAGGTCCTGTGCTGAGCAGTATGTTGGTGGGAGGGACTGAGTCAACCTTGGTGCTGGGGTTCTTGGGCTCTGAAGTTTGGAGATTCAGGTTGGCAGATAGATGGTAACTACGGTCAGAGGAAGTGTGGAATTACGTGAGGAGTGTTAGTTTTCTCATTTCTGTGACAAATACCTGAGAGAAACAGGTTGAAGGAGGAAAGACTCATTCTGGCTCATGGTTTCAGTCCATGGTCGGTGGGGTCCATTGTTTATAGAACAGTGGCAGGGCAAAAAAATCATAGAAGAAAGGCATGATGGAAGAAAGCTGCTCACTTCATGGCGGCCAGGAAGCAGAGAGATGGTTAGAGGGCAGGGGCAAGAAATTCGGATTGAAGACAGGCCTCCAGTGACCTCCTTCCTTTAATCAGGCCCTACCTCCTACTTTCTACTGCCTCCCAATCATACCATCATACTATGAATCCATCAAGGAATTTATCCACTCATGGTTCAGAGCCCTCATGATTCAACCACCCCTCAGTGATTGGATCCACCAGCTGGGGACCACACTTCAATAAATGAGACTTTTAGGGGAATACTTCATATCCAAAGTACAACAGGGAGTGAGTGAGACAAAAGAGGCAATGAACGTGAAGAACCCAGGAAGGCCCACAGGGAAACATTGGTTAGAGGACGAGGAGGCTGGAATGGGGTTTTGAAGAAGATGGCAAGAAAGGCAGGATGTAGAGAATTTTGTGTAGTGCCCAGAGCACTTCAAGAAGAAGGGAGGAAGTGCTCGACAGGGTTGTGAAAGGTCACTAAGAGGTCAAGTGACTGAACATCTGAAAAGTGTCCAGTGGTTTAGTAATATGGAGTTACTGGTGACTTTGGTGAGAATGATTTTGGTGGTAAAATAGGGACAAAAGTCAGATTGGGATGGCATAATTGGGAAGTGGGGGATTGGAAGCACCAAGTATGAACATTTTGGGGGAAATATTAGGCTACAAAAAGAATGAAAGCTATAGATTTGGCTAGAGGGGGCTGTAAGCATGCTCTCTCTCTCTCTCTCTCTCTCTCCATATATATATATATATATATATATATATATATATATATATATATATATATATGTCATTAGTTTTATTAATGTGGAAAACTGGAGCAGGTTCTCCTAGTGATAGGATGGAATGAAAAGAGAGGAGAGGTTAAAGATCCAGGAGAGAGAGGCAGGGTAATTGATAAGAGTAAGGCACTTGAAAAGAGGGAGGAATGGGGTCTTGAACATGCTGGAAGGACCTGGCCACTCCTACTGCAAAGGTGCGCTTCCCAGCGACCGGAAGGGATGGGATTAGAAAATGAGGTTGTTAATTTAGGGGTGAGAAGTTGAGGGCCATGGCTTGGATAGTCCCTGGGAAATAGGAATCCAGGTGAGGAGGGGCAGGGGAGGGAAGCAGGCACAGTGTAGAGTGGGGATGTCTCCTCCTCACATTTGTCACCATCCCTGCTAAGATGTGATTGGTCCTGGAGGGCAGCGCTCCAGTGGGGTATCTCACGGAGCTCACTGTCCTGCCTACCCCTAGTTACCCTCAGTTCTGACAAACCACAGCTTCACCACCCTGAGCACATATAACTGGAATTTTTGATTCAAGTATATGCATGTAGAACTGTACATGTGTGTGTATGTTTGTACACGTGCTGGTGTGTGTGTCTGCACAGGTGGTTTTTTTTGTTGTTGTTGTTGTTTGTTTGTTTTTAGAGTCAAATCTCCAGATGGGAGACGGACCTGGCAACCCACTCCCAAACATCAGTCCGCCATCGAAAACACTATGAACAGCATAGAAGCACTGACAATAGTGTTTCACCTGTTGTACACAGGGTTGCTATGAGTCAGATGCCGTCTCAACGGCATCTAACAACAACAACAACAATCTCCTGAAGGCAGTGGTTTGCTTTGGGGAGGAAAATTTTTTAAAAAGTGCAGCAGAGTAGCACGGTGGCTGTCCTACCATGAATGCTCCTCTCTTTCACTCCTGCACATGTCCTGTTTTGCCTGGTAAGGTTCACAGTCATCAGCATTTCAGGGAAGGTGTCAGAGGGTGGTTTCTGTCCAGCCAGTCAGGTTCACTTGCATCTCGGAATCCAGGGTGACTACATCCTGAACCCTTGACCTGTCTCTTCCTCTCCCCTCACAGGTGGAGGCCCTGGCTCAGAGCAGATGGACAGATAACCTGCCACCACTCCCCTTGGGAACTCTGACCACCTGAACTACTCGACACCCAGGAATGACGACCATACAGGACCAGATGCTGGAACCCTTGTCTTCTACCCGAAGTGGTGGTGGGATCACAGGCTCATAAGCAGGCGGCCATTCTTGCTCCCTGGATTCACTTCCTGGCACTCCGGTGCCTCCCAAACCTGACGGTACAGTGCTTCCCTGTCATTAATGTGCTCTGAGTATACTTGCTTTATTGATTTCGCGCTCTTTTTTTGGCCACCACACATCCGAAAGCACTTTGGCGCAGTCCAGTGGCCACAGCAAAGTGTATCCATCCATGAAAACCTCCTGAGGCAGGGAGCCTGGCTGGAGGGCTCAGAAGCCACAGAAGATTGTGGGGATGCACCCAAGCCTGTTTCCCAAGGGGAAGGGCCCACCCCACCCCATCCTTCACCCTCAGCCAGAGCTAGGGGAAGTGGAAGCAGAGGGTTGTGCTGCGGACATCGGGGTGAGTGGGATTAGAAGATGGTTTTCTTCATGATCGGTAGCCTAGATTTTTGCAAAAATGAGAAAATGAATAAAAAGTACCAGGGCAAGAAGGAGTTAAGTCAGGGCAGAAGCAGTGAGCACCTGGCCAGCACACTGACCGCATGCTCCTGTGGCATGGTGAGCAGGAGGCAGGGTGCAGGTGGCCCAACCGGACAGAGTGGTCACCCAGCATGGTACTAGTTCCCATTGAGGCTCTCGGAGAGCATTTCAGTTCAACAAATATTTCTTGCCTGTGAGTAACAAAGCCTCAGAAATAGCTTGAGGCCGTGTTTTAGCTCAGGCAAAACAGGTGTGGGGTTGGGGGCCTCTTTCAAGTACAGCATTTCATCTACTGGGGTGGGGAGTTTTCTCAGATGGTCTGTCAAGGTCTGGGTGACTCCCACTTCTGCAGGACTTGAAGAATGGAGAGCTCAGTGGGCTGTGACACTCACTCTCCGTGCTGCCCTGGGACTGTGGGGAAGGTCACGTGGCCAAGGAGGCCACGTGGAGCCTCAGAGGTCTGCTACAACCCAGGTGTCATGTTGTTGTAGTTGTTAGGTGCCCTCGAGTCGTGTCCGACTCATAGCGACCCTTATAGGGTTTTCAATGGCTGAGTGTTTTGGAATTGCCTCTGGAGTGGGTTGCCACGTCCTTCTCCCGTTTTTGTGGTGCTGGGAATCAAACTTGGGACCTCAGAGACTGCAGAGCGGCGCTCTAACAACTGAGCTAAATCCCAGCCCCAGCTATCATAGAAAGCAGCATTTTGGGATGAGCAGGATCTATGAGGGGGAAGTGTTAAGGTGACAGAAGAGAAGTCACTCTGATCTGTTACAAGCCACATGGTGGGACCAATTTAGTTGAACATCTATGAGGAGATGTTGGAGACAGCTGTGAGGCACCTCGGCCGTGAAGGTATTTCTGGTGGCAGCATGGGGTGGCAGATACGGTGGTGTGTAGTCTCAGCTCCAGAACTTGTATGCTGGGAAAACTTAGAACAGTCAAGCAGCCTTTCCCATCTTCTGATGTGCATCTGTTTTTGTTGTTGTCAGGTGCCATTGAATCAGGACTGACTCACAGCGACCCTCATAAGGTTTTCAATAGCTGATTGTTTTGGGTTTGTTTTCAGGAGTGGACTGCTACATTCTTCTCCCATTTTTGCCATGTTGGCAATTGAACCTGGGTCCTTAGAGAGTGCAGAGTGGGCGCTCTATCAGCTGAGCTAAGCCCCAGCCCTATAGTGATCATATGTACAACATAATGAAACATTACCCAACACTGTGCCATGCCCGGCACTATTGTCAGTGCTTCTCTGCTTTTCATAGGGTTGTTGATGGCTGATAGTTTGGGGAGTGGATTTCCGGGTCCTTCTCTCAAGCCTACAGCACCAAGTATCCTCAGGTGGTCTCCCATCTAAGTACTAACCAGGCCTGACTCTACTTAACTTCTGCAATCAGACAGTATAAGATGCCAGGTTGGTATGGCTGTAGGATTTGCATCTACAAACTGGGAATTACAATCCCCTCCTCTCCTTTACCTGACACAGTGCTAATAAGACTGAACAGATAGAGCTGCTGTTAATAAGATGCAGGTAGTTTGCCCCCTAGAGTATTAGTGCTGCAAGGTCTCATCAAACCTTGGCTGGTGTCATGCCCCAAGTTAACACAGCTGGAGGCAGAAAAGGGATTCTAAGCCCGGTTTTCCTCCATGTGGCTACATCTTATTATGTTAACCTCGTTACAAACATCTTCATAGCAAGGTTATGATGGCAGGGTTTTAGGGTTTAGTTGTTTTAATTCTGAGCTCAAATCTTTCAGAGCACACCAACTTTAGTCTTCAGTGTCCTGCACATAGTAGGGGCTTAAGGAATGCTTCATGGCACTCTTGAGCATCAGGGATTAGGGAGGCAAGGATTGGGGGAGAGAAAGAGAAAAGAAGAAGAAAAAGGAGAAGGAGGAGGATGAGGAGGAGGTGGGAAGGAGGAGGAGGAGAGGGAAGAGGAAGAGAGGAGAGAGAGGAGGGAGGAGGGGGAGGATGGAGGAGGGGGAGGAGGAAGAAGGAGGGAAAGAGGGAAGAGGAGGAGGGGGAAGAAGAGAGGAGAGGGAGGAGGAGGAGGAGTGGAGGAGAAGGAAGCAATTCATGACTTTGAAACTCAAAGGGTTAATCAGTCTACTCCTCTTTGGTTTGGCCAGTTGAGACCTTTATCCTTAACTCCTAGGGAATCAAAGCCTTGGATTTCAGGTCCAGGCAGGACTCCAGGGACCAGAAGCAGCAGGCGGTCACTGCTGTTTTGCTAATGAGCTCCTCTCTCCCAGTGCCTCTGTGTGCCCAGGGATGCTGGGTCTGGGAGGCCGATCTGATTGGTTGGAGCTGCGAGTGCAGCAGTGGTCTCACCTACAGTGGGGCAGGGATGCAGTCGCTCCCATGCTGTTTCCTTCTGCAAACAAAATGATGATAATAGGAATCAGGAAAAGAGGAAACACCTGCATGGGTGCACGCTGGCACTTTCCAGAGCCTCCAAGTGGGAGAATGTGGCTTCATTTAACACTGGTTGTCAATTTACCTTCTATCATTGTCCCCTGATTACCACTCAGAGTGGAGATTGCAGCCTCCCAAGCCAGAGGTCTGGCTGAAAAACACCAGGTCTAGAGAGCAGCTGCTCTAGAGGAGGGGGTGCCCAGCTTGGGAGGGGCTTCCCCAGCCCCCAGCCTGGACTTGGCATGGCTCCTGCAGTTTTTTCAGGGATAAGGTTTTCTTTGTTTTCCTTTCCTTACTCCTGGATGCAGCTAAAAACAGCAGCATCTCAGTGTTCCTTCTGTGAGCTGTCCACTCGATGGATGCCTTCATAAAGCTGGGGCTGGAGCAGGGCCAGAGCAGGTGAGGTGGGCTCAGAGGGGCGGTCAGCTGTGGGGCCGCACAAGGTTTCTGTGCTCAGAATAACAGAGTGGGAGGAAGGTCAGAAGGAGGACGTAAGGGTATGAGTGTGTGTGGGGGTGGGGAAGAGAGAAAGAGAAAAAGAAAGAGAAAGGAGAAAGAGAGGGAGGGCGAGAGAGAGAGACACACAGAGAAAGATGGAGAGAGAGAGAGAAAGAGAGAGAGAGAAAGAGAGACAGAGAGAGAAGGAGAGAAAGAGAGAGAAAGAGGGAGAGAGGCCCCAGGTAAGTAGGAAAAAGGCCCTCAAAATAGCAGGGTGGTGTGAGGGTGGGGACCAGGCATGACAGTACAGCAGAAGCCAGTTTCCCAGAGCCCCAGGGAAATGGCTCTGTTGAGACACAGCTATCATATCTCTGTGGCTCTCACAGATCTGTGGCTCCTGCTCCCCAAGGTCACAGAATAAAAACCCAACAACCCAATCCTCTGCCTGTAACCTGCAGCTCTGCCCTAAGCTGCCTTCTCTCCTGCCCAGGCCATAGCCCTTCTGTGCACTGCTATTTCCTCTTCCTAGCTGAGCTGGCCGGTGAAAAGTGACCTCATCCTCCTCCAGGGTGCCTGCTGTGGGCCCAGGACTCCTAGGAATGGGACTCTTCCTTCAAGTGTTTGCTTCTCTGGGCATGGATATTCTCCATCCCTTGGACACTGAGCCAGGCTGTGGAAAGCTCAGCCATATCTAGCCAGCCTACCTTCAACCATGGCTTGCACAGACATAAAACGGGGTGGTGTTGCTAATACAGTGGTTGTGAAGATGAAATCCAATAATACTCCATGAATTTTTTTTTTTAGTTACGCTTTTGTGAGAGTTAATGAAGCTACTGTATACTGAACCTACTTACATGCTAAGTAGGAGGCAGGGTCTTAATCCAGGGTGAGAAAATGGACCTTGACACCCTCCAAGACACCTTCCCGCTCTTAGATTCTGAGGAGCTCCCTCCTTGGGTGTCCTGCCCTCCCTTTCTTACCATGCCTTCACCTCTGGGGGAACTCTGGGCCCCTCAGGCCCTGCCACTCATTTGTGATCCAGACAGAGACCTACATTAAAGAGCTTTGAAGGGGAAATCAACTGTTTATCAAATTAACCAAATCCTGGAAGCCTGGCTAACACAGGAGGAATCAGATGCTAATTAACGAACAGCCAACGCAGACCCACTGTCGATTTGCATAAATATGCATTGTCAAACTTAGGTAAACAAAAGCAGAATAACACACTGGAGCCAGATTCATTATGCCTTCGCTCCTGCTCCTAGAGAGCCTTTGCAATAGGGATTACAGCTTCCGCCATTTTTCCTTTTCAAAGAAGATGTTTTTCCACCCCAGCCTCTCTTTTCTCTACACCCTCCCCACCTCACTCTGCAGTTAGGATTCAGCTTTCTTTCCATGATCAGCTGCCAAACCTACCTCCATGCAAACCCACACAGAGCTGACCCACCACTGAGCAAGATACATGTGAATCCTTTGCCACTTCCCCTTCCTGGGTCTCTGGGGTCCCTTTTAGAGCCAAAGAGAGGAGTGAAGCTGAGAGGGAGCGACGAGCCCCCATCTCAATGAAGATATAAGAAGCCTAGGTTCTACCTCTAAAACTTGCCTGATGGGTAGTTTTAATCCTTTCTAATTACAGCTAATTGGAACTGTCAATCGTTTAAAACCCTGAAACTGACGCAGGGACATGAGGCGATTCAAACTTATCCAAGTGAACTGAAGATAATTAGATGCACTGCAGTTAATAAGCATCAAGAGGAAGCTCCCTCTTTTCTGGGCATAGCGATCCTGAGAAGATGGTGGTGAGCCCCAGCCAGCCTCTTCCTAGGAATGAACCAAGATCTGGCAGCCTTAACTCTCCTGGGTCCCTGGGAGCTGGTGGAGGCGGCCCAGCAGCATCCGCAGGTTCATTTCAGTATGTATTCGCTGAGTGTCAGTGTTGTGCTGGTTGCTTCAGGAAGCAGGCCTCTGGCTCTCAACTTCTCTGTTTCCTTGGAGAGATAAACACAATCAGAGATCCAACTGAGACTGGTGGGCTACTCTCTACTCTGGGATGGGCTTCATTTTCACACTTCCTTGTTGGTGTTGTTAGGGGCCGTTGCATCAGTATCTGACTCATAGCAATCCTGCGTACAACAGGAGAAACACTACTATTGGTGCTTCTCTGCTGTTCATAGGGTTTTCAATGGCAGATTGATTTTTGGTAGTGGGTTGCCGTGTCCGTCTCCCAAGCCTACAGCACCTGGTGTTCCCAGGCGGTCTCCCATCCAAGTACTAACTAGGCTTGACCCTGCTTAGCTGCCAAGATCTGATGGGATCAGATGCCACAGGGCTACAGTGTCTTTTTTTGGTGAGAGGGGAACAGTGAAGGGACGGTCTTTGGGGGTAAATTCATCTCTCCAAGGATGGGCTTTTTCTGGTTTGTTCTCTCTACTAACAGCAGCATGAAGTTGTGTAAGTCCATGTACATAGAGTTACCTGGGATGACTTTTCCAGCACCTATAAAATGAGGACTCTGATACCCTGCTTACTGAGTCCCAGAGGAGATAGAGGAGGAGAGAAGCCTCATGGGACCTCTGGAGGAGAATGTTTGGGTCCTTGGAGACGAAAGGCAATTTTCATTGGACCAGTTGGCAGTCACTGTCATCCCAGTGCTAGATCTTGAGCTCCATTATATCTACTTGTCCAGCAGCTGCAATGCTGCTGAAATCTGCACCCCACCCCAGTGGGTGGGAAAAATGGAGGTGCACATATAGTGAATGACTAATAGGCAATTTTTGCCTCGTGTTGCCACTATCTCTCATAAAACCATGTGAACCAGGTACAATTGTACCCGTTTTATGGATAAGGAAGCTGGAATTCAGAGGGGACAAATTGCTTGCTCAAGGTCTGATTGCAAACATCCATATTAGGATTCATATGCAGTTTGGTCTGGTGGCAGACCTGAGCTCTTATGTTGCTCATCCCCTACTCTTTTTTGTCTTTACTATAAGACCCCTACCTGACAATAATAGTAATAGTAACATCGACTCCAGCTTTCATCAGTTGAGTGGGTAGCAATGAACACATTGGGCAGGTGGGGTGGTCAGTGGAAATGGCATGAGTCTGAAGCCTCACTTCCATAAGGCCTGGAAGCAAAGAGGGTTCAACCACTATCTTAGTCCATTTTGTGCTGCTATCACAAAATACCCAAAGCTGGGTGCCTGATAAAGGAAAGGGGTTTACGTAGGTCACAGTTCTGGAGGCCCAAAAGTATGGTGCCAACATCTGACCAGCTTCTGGTAAGGGCCTCACAAAGGTTCAACTCATGGTGGAAAAGTGGGAAAAGGAAGGATGTGCAAAAGGGATCGAATGAGATGAATTGCCAGGCTCATGTTAGAACAGCTCACTGTCCAGGTAACCAATCCAGTTTCATTGGAATTGTGAGGAAAGTATTAATCCATCTTAAAGTCCCTAGCACCTCTGAACACTGTCACACTGGGGACCAAACCTCAACATGAGTCCAAACCATAGCAACCAGCCACACAGGAAATCTGCAGGCATGAGGCCAAATAGCCTAGAACAGTCCCTACCTGCTTGTAGAGACACTTGGTCAGAGGTAAGAAGCCAGTGTGAGCCCTCATAGTAAAGTTCAAGTGGTCAAAAGATTTGTTTGGAAAGGTTAAAAGTAGATGGTGCCCTAATAGGGGTGTTCTATGAGCACCTTTGTGGCTCTGAGAAGCCACAACATATGACTCATATGCAGAGGCTGGAGGAAGTCCAAGTACATCTTCTCACAAAGCCCCCTGTGTAGAAGGGACAGAGCTCTATAGAAATTGAACTGACTAGCCCAGCAGACCAGACCAGTGTGCCCCTATCAAAATGCATACAGAATGGAAAATCCAGTGTAATAAGAGAGAGGACAGAGAACATTAAAGGATCTGCTGGTTTTCACATGGCCCACGTCAGTGCCTGGCTCAATAGTCACCTGTGTAAAAGGACTGAGGAAGTTCTTGGAAAGGATGTGAAATAAAAATAATAAAATTTGTTGAGAACTTTTAATAAAGCACAGAGTAAGGCTTCTAACACAGGCATAAGTCAATATCTATATTTAAGCATTGAAGAGATTAAATCTTATTGTTGTTAGGTGCCATCCAGTTAGTGATCCTATGTACAACAGAATGAAACAGTCCCTGACACTGTGACATGCCCAGCACTATGAGTGCTTCTTTGCTATTTATAGGATTTTCAATGGCTGATTGTTTTGGGAATGGGCTGCCAGGTCCTTCTCCCATTTTTGTGTTGCTGGGGATCAAACCCATAGCCTCAAAGGAGCAGAGCAGTACTCTACCAACTGAGCTAAATCCCAGCCCAAGATTAAGTCTTAGAGAAGAGGAAACTGTAGTATAGTCTTTCCAAATATTATGAATGACAGGGATGTGCCGCCATGTTGAAAGCACTTGAGATGGGAACTAACAAGGAACATGATACTGAAAGTGGGATTTCAGTGAAGGAGTGTATTCACATGGAGTTCAATGTTTGGAGAGGTGGCAAAGCAGAGAACAACCTTCTACCAGGTATCAGCTGGGAGGCCTGCTGGGTACAATGGCTGCATGGGATCTGGGATCTGGCTTCCCCAACACCAGCTCTGTGACTTAGTCCCTTCTGACAGCCTTTGTATCTCATCAGTGATGGCAAATAGGGAGTGTCTGCATGCTTCAATAACACCAGTCCCTTTTGGGAAACTGTGAGCATCTCTGGCTGCTTGCAGAACCATAAAGTAGTGACCCTGAGTTGGTGCAGCATGGAGGGTACTCCTGGGGCACCCAACTTCTGCTTGCTACGTTGGGAAACTTCAGCCTCTGCAGAATACCATGTGACCCGAGAAGCCCCAGGGAGCTGGGAGGAGAGGTGGTGCGTCAGGGTGGGGGACCTTTGGCTTTCCTTGCTACTCCCTTAGAGCAGAGTTAAAGGACCTCTAACTCATCCTAGGGTTCTCTTAGAGGCTTGGCTAACTGCCAACAACAGCAAGGCTCTCCCAGAAGGTGGTCCCCAAGTACTCAGCTTCTCTTGTGGATAAAAGTGATGCTACCACCAGAAGCTGCCACTCACAAGCAGGTATGAGAGATCAAAGAGGAGGCCTGAGGAGCGGCTCCAGGGCTTGTTAGATTTGACCTCCTACAAATGCAATGAAGCCAAGGGGGCACGGAGGCCTGAAGTCTATGGAAACCTGTGCTTTACCAAGGGCACATGGCTACAGCCTGCCCTCTGATTGTTGTGTTTTAATAAAGAGATAGAGCTGGACAGAGATATGGGGGTAGACCTAGGTATCCCCCAACCCAATAAAAGTAGTTGCAAATAAAGTGTCATCTGGAAACCACACAGCAGTGGGCATAAGCATGTTAGGAATGTTAATTCCCAGAGTTCCAGCAAAGCTGCAAATCCTTCATCTCTCTTCAATAGAAAAGAAGTTGGCTACACCAGCAATCTTCCCCAAATGGCTCATTTCTGTCTGTCTCTTCTCCTTCTTCCTGCTGTGTTTATAGTCAGAGCCTCACAGCCCACTTTTAATCACATGCTGTCTTGTATTCTTCGTTTATTTATTTTTTTTCATGCCAGCAAAGTTTACTTTTCCAACCTAATAGTTCCCTAAGGGTAGATTCCATGACTAGTCCTAATGCAGTACCTGGCTGCATAGCATTCCACATTTTCCAATTCCTTTCCAACCCACTTAATTCATCTTCCATGAATGTAGCCATGGCAGGGTGGCCATGCTCGTGTTAGAGGTGTGCACACTGCCATGTGGGAAGTGGAGTGACTTGACCAGGCCCACATGGCTATTTGGAACCAGCAAGCAAACCCATGGCACTGATTAAATGCCTGCTATGTACTCTCTCCTGTTGGCTTCACATGTGTTTCCTAATACCTTGCTCTGTCAATAAGCAAGGATCAGGAAGCACTCAATAATTACTTTTTAAGATGACATTTAGCTCAGTTGGTAGAGTACTTGTTCTGTGTTCTCTGATGCCCTGGGTTTGATCCCTAGCATCACAAAAATAGGAGAAGGACCCGGCAGCCCACTCCCAAAACAATCCTGAAACAATCAACCATCAAAAACTCTATGCAGAGATAGCAGAGAAGCCTTTTGTTGTGTTGTACATAGGGTTGCTATGAATTGGGCTCAACTCAATGGCACCTAGCAACAACAAAAACAACAGCAACAATATTTCTCTGTGTTTTAAACATTTTAAAGCCCAGCATGGTTGATTAAAGGTGGTTGCCAATTTTTGACCCTCATTCTATCAAGAGACAGTGTAAGACCCATTGCCTGGAATCTGGGCTAGACTCGGTATTGTGCTACAACCAATAGAACATGGTAGAATTGCCACTGCAGGACTCCCAAGACTAAGTCAGAAGAAGCCACACGGCTTCCACTCTGCTCACGGGAACACTTGCTCTTAGCCTGAGCCACCATGTAAAAAGTCTCAGTACCTAGAGGCTGCTGCCATACCAGGGAAGCTGAGATTGGCATTCTGCTCAGACTGGCAGTCCCAGCTGACCCTGGCGCCCCAGCCATCTCTGCCAGAGTGACAGATATGTAGGTGAAGCTCTGTTGGGCCTTGCAGATCAAATCGCCCACAAATTGAATATCAATAAATAGACTTCAACTGTGGCCCAGGGGACAGAAGGATCACCAGACAAACTTCCCATGGACCCCTGTCCCAATAAGAGGTCCTGACCTGCTAACAAATTACTTGGGCTAATTTTTCGTACAGTGATAGATAATCCAGAGAACTCTTCAGTCTTCCCTTAAGCCCTCTGGGAATGACATATCAACATGTACACAGTCACTTGGTTCACACAAGTGCACATCCTGTTCGACCCAACATGTTCGATCCTTGGCATCATTTCAGCTTTCCTCATCTCTTACTAATACTGAAAGAAATTGTGTGGACCTTCTGAATTCTCCCAGAAAATTGGGTTCCACTTTGAAACACTGTGAGCTGCACAATTGGCTGAAGGAATGACTCCATAAATTAAACATTCTTGAACACTTCTCTGGCCCCATTTCTATGTTATAGTTCTACATATCATTCAGGGTCCCACACAGAAGCTCTGTCTTCCATGGAATCTTTCCTTTGCTCCCACTCTGAAGAGAGTGCCTTCTGTGCACCCAGATTAGTCTGTCTATGTTTTTATGGCTCTGATTAAATCCTGTCTTTTACATTTTTTCAAAACTTCAGTCCCTGCTGTGGTGCTCAGAGTCCCTAAGTCAGGAGACCTTTGTTTATTGATTTATTTCCTCACAGGCACTGATTTATTGCTTATTTTGAATGAGATCTGGCTGTGTCCACCCATGTTTTCCTCCTGGTGTGTGGGAGTACCATCAGGCTAGTGCCACAAGAATGAGTTTTAATCAAAAGGATGTGGGCAGAAATGATATATGCCACTTCCTGGGGCACTTAGGAGTCTTGCACTATCTCTTCCTCTGCCACAGCAACTTTTGAGACTGTGCTTCAGGTTGCACAACTGTATGTTAGAGGAAGGTTGCTTGATTCTTATTAAAGTTGAGATGAGAAATAAAGTCTTTATTATGTTTAGACTCTGAGGGTTTGGGATTTTTTGTTGTTGTTGTTATTGTTACTATAGTACAACCTGCCTGCAGCCGTAGCCCTGTGGCATCCGATCCTGTCAGATCTCGGAAGTTAAGCAGGGTAGGGCCTGGTTAGTCCTTGGATGGGAGACTGCCTGGGAACACCAGATGCTGTAGGCTTAGGATATGGACCTGGCAATCCACTCCCAAAATCAATCCGCCATTGAAAACCCTATGAACAGAGAGAAGCACTGACAATAGTGTTTCACCATTGCTATGAGTCGGATACTGACGTGATGGCACCTAACAACAACAACAACATAGTACAACCTACTTTATCCTAACTAATGAAACAATTCAATAACAATAATAATAATAGCTCATACTTGCTGAATACATATTATGAATCAGGTATCTTCCCAAGTATTTTATATATTTAATATTGTAATGTATTTCTCATGGCCCTACACAGCAGATAGTATTAGAGGAATTCTCATTTTATAGTTGGAAAAATTTAAATTGTGGGATATTAGAATAATTACTTGATGTGGCTGGTCACTGGCAGAGCTGGGATCTGAACCTAGTTGTGTCTGACTCCATAACAATGATCCATCTGCTCAATACTCTATTCTTATGACTGTAAATCCCAGATGACTTCAAACTGGGCACTGCCCAGAGCAGGTGCTCAAGATGAGATTCTTGGTTTTTATTTGATTCAAATAGAAATAAATAATAACCAACCCAAATTATATGTTTAAGGAACTTGCATAAAGTCATTTCATTTAAATGCTCTATTTCTATCATTTATGGGTCATCTTTTGAATACCAAAACCACTCTTTTCAGATGTTCGGTGTTGTTGTTAGGTGCCATCAAGTCGGTATCCAACTCATAGTGACCCTACGTACAACAGATGAAACACTTCTCTGCTATTCATAGGGTTTTCAATGGCTGCTTGTTTTTTGGGAGTAGATTGTCAGGTCCTTCTCCCAAGCCTACAACACCTGGTGTTCCCAGGCAGTTTCCCATCCAAGTATTAACCAGGCCTGACTCTGCTTAGCTTCTGAGATCTGATGAGATCGGATGCCAAGGTGGTACAGCTGCAGGCATTTTCAGATATTAGGAAAGCTCAAAGCCAAAAGTTTTCCCTTCCCTTCTGATCAGCCCTTCTCTGACATAGTCTTCGAGTAGCAGAAGTAGATGATGACTTTCTCCCATGAATTCTGGGGCCCACATCCATGAATCAAAAGAAATACATGTAAAGGAGGCTATGATCTGAGAGTTTGTGTCGCTGCCAAATTTACATGCTGAAATCCTAACCTATAGGGTGATGGCACTCAGATGTAGGGCCTTTGGAAGCAATTAAGTCATGAGGGCAGAGCCCATGTGAATGGGATTAATGCTATTAAAAAAAGAAGCCCCAGAGAGAAACCCCTCACTCCTTCCACTGCATGAGGACACAGTGACAGAGTCTGTCTATGAGGACACAGGCCCCCACCAGACACTGAAACCTGCCAGCGCCCTGACCTTGTACTTCTATCCTCCAGAACTGTGAGTAATACATTTGTGTAGCTCATAAGCCACTCAGTCTATAGTATTTTGTTATAAGAACTTGAATGGAGTAAATCAAGGGAATAACATGATGCTTGGGGTTTTCATCTAAATCTAAATCTAGCCTTTTCTTTGCCTGTGGCACAGGTTCCTGGGACACTCCGATCTTTATGAGTGGTTTTGGGTTCAGAGAAAAGAGCTTAGCAGTTGTTTTCAGAGGAAATGATGTGAGATTGAGATTTCTGCCCTGGCAAATGGCGTGCGTCTGGCAACCACACCACCAACAGAGCCTGGCGAGGGTTAGTGTGAATCTTGCTGGAAGCCAGAGCCAAGTGTGTCCTGGCAAGGGCTGCGGTGCATAGTTTATGGTAGCAATTACTGAGGCAGATTCTTAAGTAGCCATGATACCTTCAGTTATGGGAAAGTTGGGGAGGTCAACATAATAAGTGTTTGCATTTTCAGGGCCCTGGGAATCCATAAAGATCACTGGAGTATATTATTTCACTCCTCCTCTGCTTTCTTGGCCTTCTTCTCTGATTTAAACCATTCTCAGCACAGGGTGTAAAATTAAGCACACAGCTTCAGCCAATACTAGCACAGCAGAATAAAAGGGGACTAAACCCGTTAAGATATAATGTAACTGTGAAATGCAAACACCACCACTTTTCCCCACAGGCAGAATCTGTGGTTATAGCTGTGCATGTTATTAATATACACTTTTTTTTTAAACTTTGAAACTATCTCAAACGTGCAGGAAATTTACAAGTGCAATATAAGTAATTAGTTTTAGTTGAACCACTTAAGAGAAGTTGCTGACTTTATGCCTCATCACTCCTAAATTCTTTACTTATGTTTCCTACAAACAAGGACATTATTCTCAACAACCACCAGCATCAGGAAGCTGACATCAGGTCCTGGCTGCAGTTTAATCCTTAGAGCCAGTGGGGTTTTTGCAGCTTTCAAGTTATGTCCTTCAGCAAGAAGGTCCAGTCTAGAATCTTGTGTTGCATTTACACATGTCTCTTTAGTCTCCATCTACCTGGAACAGCTTTTCCATTTTCCCTGATCTCTGCTGAAGATTATAGTCAGGTTATTTTACAGCACATCCTTCAATTTGCGTTTATCTAAAGTTTCTTCAAGTTTAGACTTAGGAGTGTCCTATAAGTGAGTCTGTGACACCTAACCACAACACCACAACCTAAGTGAGTCTGTAGTCTGTAAGAAGACTGTATCCTATTATTTGGCACATGCTTTTGGTTCTTCCCATTTTCTGTAACTTATAATTATACTATCTCTCCTATAAAGTTGGGGCTAGGATTTAGCTCAGTTGGTAGAGCCCTGCGCTGCAGTCTCTGAGGACCCGAGTTCAATTCCCAGCACCGCAAAAATGGGAGAAGGACCTGGCAATCCACTCCCAAGGCAATCCTGAAACAGCCATTGAAAACCCTATGAGGGTGGCTATGAGTCGGGTACCAACTCGATGGCACCTAACAAAAACAAAACTCCTATAAAGTGATATTTCCCCCTTTATAACTAGGAAGCATTGTGTTGGGAATTACTTTAAAATCTGCAAACATCCAGTTCTTTGTCAAACATTCCATTTATCCATCTATGTTTTCATATGAGCATGGGGTTGTGGGTTTCTCCTTTATTCACTGGGTCATGAATCTGCGGTTTTCATTATTTACTTTTGCTGATGAGATTGAATGCCAAGTCATTTTTGGCCAGTGAGAGTTGCTTCAAGCTGGCTCATGCTGTGTGTGCCTGTGCTATGCCACCATCCTCCTTTGAAGGGCTCCTTGCTGTATGGTACAACCAGATATTCCAGACTTGTCCTGTGGTTTCTCACCTTAGTTCTGGAACCAGCCACTTCTCCAAAGAATCATGGTTTCCTTTAGCAAAAAAAAAAAAAAAAAAAAAAAAATTTTAGAAGCCAAGAAATGGGCTCTGTATGTGCATTCTGTGTTTAGGGTGTCACTGACTTCAAGAACTATCAGTGCACAGAGCAAGGAACACACACACACACACGTACACCACACACACACACACACACACACATTCATGCACATGTACACTCCACCTGTGTTAATGTCTCTCTATCTACACATACTAAACACTGAAGTTCACACTGATGTATGTAATTCCAAACCAACTCCACATGGCCCATTCTTTATTTTTAATTGGTACATAGTACTTGCACATATTTATGGGATAGAGTGTTACATTTCAATGCATACACATATTATGGAGTGGTCAGATCAGGGTAATTGGTATGCATATCACCTCAGACATTTGCCTTTTCTTTGTGTTGGGAACATTCTCTCTACTAGCTGTTTTGAAATATTCAGTTAATTATTGTCAACCATAGTTATCCAAGCCTGTAGCTGTAGCCCTGTGGCATCCGATCCCGTCATATCTCCGAAGCTAAGCAGGGTGGGGCCTGGTTAGTACTTGGATGGGAGACTACCTGGGAACAGCACTTGCTGTAGGCTTGGGAGACAGACCCGGGAAAACACTCCCAAAAATCAATCCGCCACTGAAAACCCTATGAACAGCAGAGAAGCACTGACAATAGTTTTCACCTGTTGTATGATACCGACTTGACAGCACCTAACAACAACAACAACATAGTTATCCAATCATGCTGTGCAGTATCCTATCCCACTGTTTTCCTATACTAATGGGCTATTCTTTTTTTTTTCTCCTTTTCATATTATAATTCCCTTCTTTTTCCAGGGAGGAACTTGACTTCTATTATTCTGAATTCATTTATCTACTCATTTCCCTTGTATACAAATGACCACCCATCATCACAACTGTCCCTCCCACCCCACCCTGTGAATGTCCACCTTACCCTATAAAGGTTCCAATATCTTATACTGAGTAACATCCCTGCACAGACACCCTTTCACCTCACTCAGGTTCAACAGTTTGCATTGACTTCACCCAACATGGACAGTCACCCTAACCTAGCTGGGGTCCAGGATCCCATGCTGACCACCCCTCACATGGACTCCTTCCTCACTTTTGTTAGTCCAGATATCCTCCACTGGGTCACTTCTTTGTGTGGACCTTCACCTAAACCTGTTCAGACTCACAAACTCCACACTGGGCAGTTCTCTGCACCTTGTTTGTATTTTCTTTAGAATCGAAGTATTTAAGGAGGAGGTAACTGAAGCTGCGATATCAGGGCTAAGGTGAGCAAAGTTCACTTGGATTTGTTCATTTTTTCTGATTTCCCTTTCTTGAGGGGGATGGTGATAAGGAAGTTAAGACATTGCACATGTAAACTGCAGAAATGTTCTGGGACATGTGTTGATGGGCCAAGACAGAGCAAGGGGAAAGCACCTTCTCTGTGACCCCAGACCTTTTCCATCATTTGGGTCTTTCCATTAGAAGGAGGAGGAACTAAACAACATGTATGGATTGTGATTATATGTTAAAAAACATTTATTATATTGCTATTATATGGATTGCTATTATACATTGCTATTATATATGTAATATATACATATATATTTTCTAAATCATTCTCCACTTCAAACAAATGTCCAGGCATTATAATTTTTCTTCTCAGATGAAGAAAATCTAAGAAAAGTTACTTGGCATAGTTCTATCTATCATGGAGCAGAGCCAAGATTTGAACTTGGGATGATTTTTATCCAAATCTTACTTTACCTCTGTATCTCTAGTAATGTAGAAAGCACAGCACATCTTAGAGAGCCAGTCATACCATGTTGTTGTTGTTAGGTGCTGTTGAGTCAGTGTCCGACTCATAGTGACCCTAGGTACAACAGCAAAGACAGTATTATTAGTGCTTCTCTGCTATTCATAGGGTTTTCAATTGCTGATTATTTTGGGGGAGTGGATTGCCAGGTCCTTCTCCCAAAGTCATGCTATACGTGATTCATAAATATTGTTTTAAATGAATTTTGGGGAAATATTGAGGTCTGTGTGAAGAAAACAAAGTGTGAAGTCTGGGGACTAGAGTGTTTATATATAAGACTTTGAACTCAAACCCTGTTGGCTAGGGAATATTCTCAATTTTTCTTCCTGGGATGAAAAGAAAGGTATTTATTCCAGAAGAAGTTGTTCATGTTGAAAGATGAGAAGTATTTTCTTAGATACATTTGTGATATCAGGGTCTTATTAAGAAAAAGAATAAAAATATGAAAGTGGAGCTTATTGGAATTTCCTATGTATCTCACCCTCTTCTAGGGCTTTACATGTATCAAATATTTAGTGACACTGTAAGGTTTTCCTCTGCTCATAGATACGAGCTTATAGCAGAGAGAGAGATTAGGTAGTATGTGAGGTTCTAGAACTGGAAAAAAGGGGAACCATCATTTGAACCCAGGCTGGTTTGTACTTGGGCCCAAGACTTGACCACTGAGTTCTACTAACTTACAGACTTCTAAACAACTGGTTCTATCACTTAGCTGAATCCAATGTTTCATGAAGCTGTTGTGACAGTTAAGCCAACAAATATAAAAGCCCTTTGAAATACACAAAAATTATACAATCTTATGCTCACATTTGCCTGCAGCTGTAGCACTGAGGCGTCTGATCTCATTAGATCTTGGAAGCTAAGGAGGGTCAGGCCTGGTTAGTACTTGATGGGAGATCAACAGGGAACAACAAATATGGTATGCTTAGGAGAATGACCTGGCAATCCACTCCCAAAAATCAATCCGCCATTGAAAACCCTATGAATAACAGAGAAGCACTGACAATAGTGTTTCAAGTGTTGTACGTAGGGTTGCTATGAGTCACGATGCCACCTAACAACAGCAACATGTTCACATTACTATTTATTGAGTTCTTTTTATAGCACTGCTTTCCCCCATAGGTGTTTTTAAGAAAGGCATTCCAGCATTAATTCAGAAATTTTAAGACAGAATGAGCGAATTTAAATAATTTTTTAGCACTAGGGTTGAACCCAGGGCCTTGCACAGGCTAGGCAAGTTGTCCACCACTAAGCTATACCCCTAGCTCCAGAAAACTTTTTTCAGTACTAGAGGTTGAACCCATCCTAGACAAATGCTCCACTACTCTCAGCCCAAGTTTTATTTTTTATTTTGAGACAAAGTCTTGCTAAATTTTACAGGCTGCCTCTGGCCTTGAACTTGTGATCCACCTGACTTCACTTCCCACATCATGAGTATTACAGGTGTGTGCCATGGCACTTAGCTCAAAAATATATCTTCAAGAGCTAATAATCCAGAAAACAAGATGGATAAGTAACACTAGCGACAACGATGGTCTGTAATAATTACAATGAGAGTTCTCAAATGAAGAGGCCCGTAAAGCCATGAAACACATGAAAAAATGTTCAATATCTCTAGCCACTAGGAAAATGCAAATCAAAACAACTCTGAGATTTCACCTTACACCAGTAACAATGGCCAAGATCAATAAAACAAATAACAACAAATGCTGGCGAAGTTGTGGAGAAAAGGGAACACTCTTACATTGCTGGTGGAGCTGTAAATTGGTCCAACCACTGTGGAAATCAATATGGAGGTATCTTAAAAAACTAAAAATTGATCTACCATATGACCCAGCTATAACACTATTGGGAATTTACCCAAAGGGAGATGTGTCTTCATACCACAGAGACACCTGCATCTCCAAGTTCAATGCAACACTTTTCACAATAGCAAGGATATGGAATCAACTAAAGTGCCCATCAACAGAAGAATGGATTAAAAAAACCTACAGTACATATACACAATGGAATACTATTCAGCAGTCAAAAAAATGAAACAATGCCATTTGCAGCAAAATGGATGGAATTAGAGAAAATTATTTTAAGTGAACGAGCACAAGCTCAGAAAGAGAAACACCACATGTTCTCACTCATATGTGGGAGCTGAATCAAAATTATAAGAAGGAAAAAATCCTATGCAGAGATTGGGACATAACAACAACAACAAAAAAGCTAAGAATGGTATTATGATAGATGGTCTAGAAAATGCATGTAATAGTTCTGACAAGGTAAAAAGAAAGTTCACTACAGAAAAAGTTTCTATCTTAAACAGAACTGGAACCCAAGGATATATAGAAAAATATTACCATAAAAAGACAAGCAAATGGAAGAAGTCTTTGGTGGAGGGTGGGACGGGGAGGAAGAGCACAAGAGGGTAAGGGGGAACTTATATGTACAATGTACAACAAAATGCATATATGGAAATGTCACAGTGAAAAGTATGTCAGAATGAATCACATTAAGGTGTACATTAAAATTTTCCAATAAAAAATGACTACAATGACAGAGATAAGCAGATGTTACAGGAGCAAAAAGGGAAGGCATAAAAATAACATTCAAGTAGGAGAACCCAAAGTGAAGGTCATGGGACAATATCAGTTTTACCCTACATGCTTCAACTAAATGATCTTTCTTAAATGGATGTTCATAGAGACATCAGTGAGGTTAAAGAAACAAACAAACATAAAAAGAGATGTTGAGGCACTCAGACTAGCAATCATGGTAAGCTCTTAACACCCTGGGACTCAAAGAAAAGGAAATAGTTTTACCAGAGACAACTAGAAATACTGAGGTGGGGATGCCAACTATGAGTGCAGTGATACAGCTATCACCAGATACACAAGGTGCAGGTGGTGGTTGTTATGTGTTGTCAAGTTGGGTTCAATTCATAGCAGCCCTGTGTACAACAGAACAAAATACTATCTGATACTGTGCCGTGCCTGGCACTATGTCTGTCAATGCTTCTCTACTACTCATAGGGTTTTTGATGGCTTATTGCTTCAGAAGTGGGCTGCCAGGTCCTTCTCCCAAGCTTACAGCACCCTGTATCCCCAGGTGGTTTCCCATCCAAGGATTAACCAGGCCCAACCATGCTTAGTTTCTGAGAGCAGATGAGACTGGATGCCAAGGTGGTATGGCTATAGACACAAAGTGCAGGAGCTGGTTAGAAATACTCCAATCCGTCGACAACACCTTGATGAAAGTCAGCTGTCAAAGGGGCTGTGTAAGTCACTCTCCAGGGGTCAGCCACTATGGCACAGACCAGAGCAGATGGCCACCAAATGGATGTGGGATGAGGGCAGATGAAAGATGAAGAATCACCTGCCTATCACAGAAGGCTTCATAGAAGAGGTGATACCTTCATTAACCTTGAAGTATAAAGAAAAGCATCCTATATAAAGATGCAAGGAAAGAAGGAGAAGACATACGAGGCAGAGAGTCTATCCTGTTTAAAGGCATGGTCCAGACATGTTTGTTTGTTCATGATAAATGGGAACTGTGAGAAAGGTGGAATGGTTGATATTATTGCACTCAAACCATTTCTTCTTCCTATCATCCTTCTTTCTTTGCTGGAAAATTATACAAATGGATATTTGTTAGAGAAAAATGTAGTCTTACATCTGGAAGGGATTAGGCTAGGCCAGCAACTTTCTAAGCCATATAGAATTGATGGCATCTGGGAGTTCTACCTAAAGTTAAATACCTCACTTGAATTTTTCTTTCACTTCAAAACTTTCGATCATGCATAACAACTTATTGTCTTGTCAGCTCAGGCTGCTTGAAACCACCACCATAGACTGGTTGGCTCATAAACAACAGAAATTTACTGCCCACAGTTCTGGAGGCTGAGAAGTCCAAGATTAAAGAGCCAGCAGAGTTGGTGTCTGGTGAGGGCCTGATCTCTGCTTCATAAATATCACACTCTTGCTTTGTCCTCCTATGGTGGAAGGAACAAGGAAGCTCTCTAGAATCTCTTATATATAAGACACTGGACTCATTCAGGAAGACTCCACCATTATGACCTAATCACCCCAAAGGCCTAATTTTTTAATACTGTCACTTTGAGGGTTAGCATTTCATACTATGAATTTTGGGAGGACACAAAACTTCAGTCAATAACACCTTTTATCTCCTATCTAGGCTTTTACACTCATGGTTTTCTTAACACAATGTTGTAGAAGGCCAAGGTTTTCTGAGAAGAAGGTAAAACTAGGCTATTTCTAAGGGTGACTCTCAGCTTATTCTATGCAACAACAGAGCAACAACTCTGTTCTTGTTGTTGTTGTTGTTAGGTGCCGTTGAGTCAGTATCCAACTCAGAGCAACCCTACGTACAACAGGTGAAACAGTATTGTTACTGCTTCTCTGCTATTCATAGGGTTTTCAATGGCAGTTTGTGTGTTGGGAGTGGGTTGCTAGGTCCATCTCCCAATCCTTAAAGCCCCTGGTGTTCCCATGTGGTCTCCCATCCAAGTACTAACCAGGCCGGACCCTGCTTAGCTTCCGAGATCTGACAGGATTGGACACCACAGTGGTACAGCTGCAGGTAACTCTGTTCTAGTGTCACAGAATTCCTTCCCCTAAAAGTCACCAAATGTAGTCCCATCATTTTACTGCCATGGCAAGATCTAGTTTAGGCCATGGCTGGTACAGTCTTCCACTACCCAGATGAGTAGCAGCAGCCTCCTGGCCATTTCCTTTCTTTCCATCTATTCTTCCTTGATCCATCCTAAACCTGCAACACTGATTATTTTCTTTGAGTATTTTCCTTCTGATACCTGTCTTTCTAGAATCCTTAATGACTCTCAATTACCTCTGACAATTCTAAGTGATCACATATAATAATCATTGAATCATCATCACACTTTAGGAAAGGGTAGTTTACTCCCTTTATACAAAGAAGGAAATTGAGGCATGTATTCCCCTATGTGTCTCACCTCTAGGAAGTGTAGAGCTCCTATTCAATGTCAGTCTGACCCAGAAGACACACCCTTCACTATTGTGCCCTACTTGGCCTCCACAGATAAGCACTTCCTAACTGACCTGCTTTTTTACCTTCTGTAATTTCCCTCCCATGCAAGATTGTGTTTGCTCTTCATTTTCTTTCCAAATCACTGGATACTCCTTGCAAAGGGTGGAATATCCTCTCTTCTTCAACACTGCATCTTGTTGTCTCTACTTCCTCAAGCTCAGATTGAGTCTTCAGTCTCATCGTTTCCAATTCTGACCTGTTACAAGTCTTCCCACAGCCCTGATTTTAGCTGTCACCAGAGACACGTGGTGATCTTGCTGTTGCTCTCCAGTGCTGAGCTCCTTACTGTCAATTGACTGGTTAGGACTCCAGACCTGGGCGTCCTGCCCTTAGTTCAAGTGGATGGAACACCATAAACAAGGTAGTCTGGGACCCAGGTCACCTTACTCCTCCTTCACTTTCTATTTCAATTGCTTGAGGCCTTTGGTACCTGTATATCACAATGAGTTTGGTGGCTAACTTCCTTCTTTTCCACCTACAGTTCTGGTGAATGCCTATTTTTTTCTGGTGAACACTTACTGGTACCCTCTCACTTTCAGTAGTACCCTGGTGGGGAGGATAAATTCTGTGTTCATTATGAAATAATTAAGCCCTCTGTAGTGAGTGTGGGAGGACCTGAGGTTTCTGATAATAGAATTACAGATTGAATGCTACTACCTATAGGCAACTATGCATGGGCTGGCTGACCTTAAAATATAGAGTGGAGGTAACACCCTATAATCCCCTTTTTAAAACAAGCTCCAAAGAATGTGTCTAAAAACTTAGTCAGCTAATAATGGCACAGGCTGGGACTTGGTGGTGCTAAGATCTATTTAGAGCATTGGACCAACCAAACCCATCTCTGATGAAAAGGCTTTCTTTGGCCACTTGTCAGAGACAGAATGACAGAGCAGCTGTGACCTTTGTGAAGTCACTCAGCCTTTACTCTCTGTGTGTGGAAGGCCTGTATAAAGCTTCCTTGGAGGTCAACTGTGAAGCTGTGTTGGGCTGGACTTTGAAGGGCTCCAGGATGCAGCTCTGAAGGAATGACACCATTGTTTCAGCTGAGCTGAGAGTTCCTATGCCATGTGGCTCAGCAGCTGCAAGTTGGTTCTAGGATGACAATCCTGGACCTCCCTCTTAGACTTGGGGCTCATCCAATGACCTTCCCGTGAACCTGGGGTAAATCCATGGGAAGTAGGGCCAGGAAATAGAACAAAGAAAATCCTATTGGGTGAAATGCTACAGAAATGCATTTCAGAGAGGGCCCTCCTGGCCTGGTTTACTAACTTTTCCCAAGTGGCTCCTAAAAAAATTAATTCTTGAGATTTCCCATCACTGGGTTTTGTAGGTGAAGGAACAGTGAAGAAAAACTGAGAGCTGTACATCATAATGTCTCTGAGAGAGGCAAAATTTAAAAGCAGAAGCCCTCTCTCCAAAGTGGTTTTAAAGGTCAGATATCCTGAATGTATTGACTTTGCTCCTGATGATTAGAATTATAAAAAGTTTTCCTAAGGGGTGAAAGATGAGGACATTCAGTAGACATTTTAAGGCTCTGAGATTCTGTTGAAAGGATATCGTCCAACAGCTAGGGAGGAGATGGAGAAATGGAAGAAGAGATGAAGAAGTTGTTATAAGGTGACCGGAAGGACAAAGAAGTAGAAACAGATAATCTGAACAAATAGCTGAGAAGACAAAGTTGATGAGTGTACATGGACTGTGGGTGTGCCTGGCCCAGAGCTGACCTGGCCTGGGGGCAGGCAGAGGGGCTGGGCCAGGAAGGGATGCAAAGGCCGCCTCCTGACCCAAATAATTTCCCGTAATTCTCTAGCATGACCCAAATTCCCAAGTCGATGGCCCTGTTTGTCTGTGGTTTCAGAAGTCTCTGTTAAAGTAGAGATTCCATTGCCAGAAGTATGAAGTAATATGACAAATGGCTTTAGTCCCCTGTTTGTACCCTGAGGAACCTTCTAGAAAGAAGAAAGCAGTGTGTCAGGGGAGAGATTGGATACTGTCCAAATGTGTTTGAAGGGGTTTGGGATGTAGATATAGGGCAGAGTACTTGCCTAGTGTGTACAAGGTCCTCTGTTAGATCCTCAGCATGCACACATACTCATACACACACACATACACAACAAATGTTTGAATGCTTTGGGGAACTTGGGATGATAGAATTGACCATGGATTCTGAGAATAAATATCACCTACTTCATCATTTTATTTAGGATGGAGACAGAATAGACTGCTACTTGTGTGTATGTTTGGTTCATTTATTTGATCATTATATACTTGTCATGAACTGCATGCGCTACAGTGGTCAAGGCAAGGTATGGTCTCTTTAATGGGCTACAGAGAGTAGTCAGAAACATATCTTAGAAGGAAAGAGAACAACTTAGAATAAGTTCAAGTGTTTCTCTGGAGGGAAGCCAAAAAGACAGTGGAGCAGTGTCCTGGCCATGTGGTGAGAGCTCATTGGTACAGTCAGCCCTGACCAAGAGCAGGGAGTCCAAGGCCAGGTATAATGGGTTGAACACTATCTCTCCAAATCCATGTCCACCTGAACTTCAGAATGTGATCATACCTGGAAATAGAATCTTTGCAGATATAGTTCATTAAGATTAGGTTGTACTGGATTAGTGCAATGCCTGGTGTCTTTGTAGGAGAAAGAAGAGGGAGATTCAAGCTCAGAGATGACATGAATAGGAAGGCCATATGGCAAGCAAGGCAGAGATTGGGGCGATGCTGCCACAAGTCAAGGAACACAAAGGATTCCTGGAAACCACCAGAATCTGGGAGAGAGGCCGGGGGCAGTTTCCTGGGGGCCAGGTTCTGGAAAGAGCCAACCTTGCTGACACCTTGATTTTGGACTTAACCTTCAGAACAGGGGGAGAAACCCTTTTTGTCCTGAGTCACCCAGCTTGGGTTAATTTGTTGTAGCAGCTCTAGGGGAAAATAATACACCAGAACTCAAGGATACTCTTCCCTCCCCTGTGATTGTTAGAGGGGGAGCCAGGAGGTGCTGAGATGGTGCAGGACTGAATGTAGCAGCTCAGGGCCAAGAGGACATCTGAGCATGGGGAAGGGCATGTGCAGCTGCTTCCATAGCTTTCTGCAGCATGGAGCGGACTTGCATGGAGAGTGTCCTGTGTGTGGCAGCCAGCCTCCAGGGATCATGCTCAGGCCAGGTGCACATGTGATTTAAGGGATTCTCACACAGATCCCCCTCTGCAGCGATCCCTGCCATCACACACTTTCAGAGGCTTTGTGTCTTGTTGAGGAACATGACTGGATCTAGAACTTTCTCCAGGATCAGGTCAGTTTTAGCCCTCCTTGGAGGGCAGGTTTGGGAGAGCTGTCGGTTGTGCTGAATTTCTTCAGCTGAAAGGAAAGCCATAAGAATGTGCATCTGTAGTTTGCCTAAGCTATGGAATAGACCCCTTTCAAACATTCCTTGGGAGTGGTTGGCTTCTGATGGTATCAAGGCAGAGAGCGAGGTGCAGGTCACCATGTTGCCAATGAGTGGGTGAATGCTCCCTGGGGACTGTGTTTGATTTTCTCGAGAAGAATCTCTCCAGGAACAGGCCTCTTTGCATTTGAGTCTTTGCCAACCAATGCTGGAGCAGTGAGCTGTTAGAGCAGTACAGGCATAGCAGATATGAAACATTCAAGCACTTAGAGGGCACTGGGAAAGCTGTTCAAATTTAAGTGACTTTGAATGTGAAACCCTGATTATCTACTAGCGGGAATTATAGGAAGTAAATGGTAAGGCATATAGGGGAGTTTGGAATGGGGAATCATTGCAAAGCCCCATTAAGCCTGAGAGGGCTTATTAGAGATGCTACCCAGTGCTTGGATTGAAAGCTACATTTAACTAGGCTTCTTTGACTCTTCCTTTTGAGCCTTTAGTTGAGCCCTGGAGGTGGGGAGTATTTCATAGCAGGATAGAGTTGTATTTGCTAATTCCTGAGGATTAGAAGAACGAGTATTAATGAGATCTCTATCAAGACCTGCTCTCATTATGGGGGACTGCTTTGGATTTCTTTGCATCTTATAATATATCTTAAGACTCAGGATTCTATCCAGTTTGAATATATATATATATATGTATATATATACACGTATATATATATGTATATATGTATATACATATATGTATGTATGTATATATACGTATATATATACGTATATATATGTGTGTGTGTGTATATATATATATATATATATATATATATATATATTCAGTAATTACATTAGGGTCAGCTACAGGCTCAGCTCGTTATGCCCAAGATACAGTTTGGAGAGGCAAAAGTTAAATGAAGAAAGCCCTGTTCAGACTTTACTGCCTTCAGAGCTGGGTCAGTGGCCTTTGCCTCAGATCTGTATCTGGGGTGCCTCTGGGGTACTTTGGATTGCCTTTGTTGAATTTTTCTGTCTCCTTCTGATACCCAGGACAGGCTGGGGTTGGCACTGCATTCCAGGCAGAGAAGCCATATGCCAGATAGAATCCTCACATGGCCCTGGCCCTCATTTTTACCCTTTGCATCACACTTTGACCCTTCCACACCCTTAATGCAAAACACACACACACACACACACACACACACACACAAAGCCAGCCTTTGGCATCCATGGGAGATTGGTTCCATAAGCCCTTGTGGATATCAAAATTTACAAATACTGAAATCCTTTATATAAAATGGCATATATAATCTATGCAATCCTCCTATATCCTTTAAATCATCTCTAGATTGCTTATAATTCCTAGTATGATGTAAATGTTATATAAATAATTGTTATGTCATATTGTTTAGAGAATAATGATAAGAAAAATCTATGTGTTCAGTACAGATGCATTTTTTTCCTAAATATTTTTAGTCTGCTATTAGTTTTTTTAATTGGAAATTTTTAATGTATACCTTAATATGATTCATTCTGACATGCTTTTCATTGTGACATTTCCATATATGCATTTTTATGTACATCATTCATATAGGTGCCCCCTTACCCTCTTGTATGCTCCCCCCCACCCTCCCCATCTAAGTCTTCTCTATCATTTACTTGGTAATATTTTTCTATATGTCCTTGGGTTCCAGTTCTGTTTAAGATAGAAACTTTTCCTGTAGTGATCTTTGTTTTTATCTTGTTAGAACAATTGCATGCATTTTCTAGACCATTTATATTGATGCTGTTCTTATCTTTTTTTCCCCCTTTTATTTTGATCCGACCTTTGAATAGGATTTTTCCTTCTTATAATTTTGATTCAGCTCCCACATACGAGTGAGAACATGTGGTACTTCTCTTTCTGAGCTTGTGTTTGTTCACTTAAAATAATTTTCTCTAATTCCATCCATTTTGCTGTGAATGACCTTATTTCATTTTTCTTGACTGCTGAGTAGTATTCCATAGTGTATATATACCGTAGTTTTTTTATCCCTTCTTCTGTTGAAGGGCACTTTGGTTGATTCCATATCCTTGCTATTGTGAAAAGTGCTGCATTGAACATGGAGATGCAGGTGTCTCTGTGGTATGATGACACATCTCCCTTTGGGCAAATTCCCAATAGTGTTATAGCTGGGTCATATGGTAGATCTATTTTTAGTTTTTTAAGATACCTCCATATTGATTTCCACAGTGGTTGGACCAATTTACAGCTCTACCAGCAATGTAAGAGTGTTCCCTTTTCTCCACAACCTCGCCAGCATTTGTTGTTATTTGTTTTATTGATCTTGGCCATTGTTACTGGTGTAAGGTGAAATCTCAGAGTTGTTTTGATTTGCATTTCCCTAATGGCTAGGGATGTTGAGCATTTTTTCATGTGTTTCATGGCTTTACAGACCTCTTCATTTGAGAACTGTCTACTCAGTTCCTTTGCCCATTTGTGTATTGGGTTGTTTGCTTTTTGGGAGTTTTTTTCTTGAGTTCTTTATAAATTCTAGTAATTAGACCTTTATCTGATGTATAAAATGCGAAGATTTTTTCCCATTCTGTGGGGGTTTCCTTGACTCTGTTAATTGTTTCTTTTGCTGTGCAGAAGCTTTTTAATTTCATGTAATCCCATTTATCTATTTTTGTTGCAATTTCTTGAGCAATTGGAGTCCTATTAAGGAAATACTTTCCTAAGCCGATATGATGGAGTGTGTTGCCCATCTTGCCTTCTACAAGTTTTAACGTTTCTGGTTTTATGTTGAGATCTTTTATCCATTTTGAGTTAACTCTCGTGTATATTGAGAGATGCGGATCCACTTTCATTTTTCTACATGTGGATGACCATGTTTCCCAGCACCATTTGTTGAAGAGGCTGTCCTTCTTCCAGTTTACTTCCTTTGCTCCTTTGTCAAAAATCAGGTGGCTATAGGTGTGTTGAGGTATTTCTGGGTCTTCTATTCTGTTCCAGATGTCTTTGGGCCTATTTTTGTGCCAGTACCAAGCTGTTTTTGCAACCGCTGCTCTGTAGTATAGCTTGAAGTCAGGAATTGTGATTCCACCTGTGTTCGTTTTGCAGCTTAAGAGTGTTTTGGCTATACATGGTCTTTTGTGGTTCCATATGAATATTTGGATCATTTTTTCTATTTCTGTAGTCAGTCAGTGGAATTTTAATGGGTATTGCATTAAATCTATAGATTGCTTTTGGTAGGATAGCCATTTTTACAATATTAATTCTCCCTATCCAGGAGTAGGGGAGGTCTTTCCATTTTTCAGTGTCCTCTGCTAAAAAACAGTGGTCAGATGCCACAAAGTTGGTGGCAATGCCTTAACCATATGCGTGTTGTCAGGCCCAAGGGCCTCTTCCATCCTTGTCAAGGGGAGTGCTAACTTTTTCTCCTTTCATACAACACAGTCTGTTATTAGTTGAATTGGGTGCAGAGCCCACTAGTACAGGACTATAGTCATGTAATCCATTCATAACAGTGTTTCAGACTACATGTGTGGCAGCGGTCCCCAAAATTATATGGCCTAGTAATGTAAGAGCCCTCCTAGTTTACCTAAGTACACTATGATGTTCAAACAATGACAAGAATGCCTAAGGACACATTTCTCAGAGTGTAGCTATCATTAAGTGATGAATGATTGTACATGTGTATTGTTGTTGTTAGGTGCTGTCCAGTAAGCTGACTCATAGTGACCCTATGTAGAGCAGAATGAAACAATCCCCAACACTGTGCCATGCCTGGAACTATGTCAGTGCTTCTCTGCTATTCATAGGGTTTTCAATGGCTGATTATTTCAGCATTGCTTCAAGAGTGGATTTCCAGGTGTTTCTTCCATTTTTGTGGTGGTAGAGATTGAACCTGGGCCCTCAGATAGTTTAGAGCAGCACTGTACAAACTGAGGTAAACCTCAGCCCATAGTATATCCTAAGCCCAAATAATTAGAAACTTATTTTTCCAAAACTGCATGAGTGGTCAATACATTAAAAAGCATCCAACACGAGGAAAAATTCTTCCTTATATTGCCCTATCCCACACACTAAAGATATGTAAGCATTCTTGTCCTCTACAAATTAAAGGCTGGCAAGGGCAGATCCAGTTATTTGGGTCCTGAGATTTATACAGTTCAGGGGACAGGGTGATCTCTTTAAGAGAAAGAAGAAACACTAATCCCCTGTAGTTTTTGTTAGGTGCTATCAAGTCAGATCTGACTCATAGTGACCCTACAAACAACCGAAGAAACATTCTCTGAAGCACTGTCAGTGCTTCTCTGCTATTCATAGGGTTCTCAGTGGCTGATTGTTTTGGGAGTGGGCTGCCAGGCCCTTCTCCCATTTTTTTGTGGTTCTGTAGATCAAACCCAGGGCCATAGAGAGCTCAGAGTAGCACTCTACCAACTGAGCTACCCTCTAGCCCTATGTGTGTGTGTTGAATATGAATAAGTAGAGAGTGTGTGAGTGTGTGTTTTTAGGTTTGCCAGATATACCAATCTGCAGTTGTGGTGTGGGCCCTATTGCAGGAGGAAAATCTGATGTGAGGATTGTTGCTGCTTGCTGGCTGCCACAGTATTTCTTCCCCAGAGTTGCAGGAGATTGGTGTTGACATGCTGATTTTGAAGTGATCCACATTCATGCCAGAGACAGGAATCCATCACCAAGCTTACGCTGAGCCATGTCTGTGGGCCCACGTGTTGATCTTCATTCATGTTTGCCCCTGGTTATGCCTTCATGTATAGGACCTGAGGGCAGTGGGGCTTGGTAGCAATGAGACCACCCACATTTCTCTTTAGCCTGAGCCCATGAGATAGGAGACATAACCAGAGGTATTTATTTTCCACTTTCTTATGCTATAATGATGTGTCCAAACCCAGAGTGGAGGCAAAGAATGAGAACTTGCTTGCCTGCAGCCCTAGGAAGGATGATCTCTGAAGGGGCAAGTTTGATCTGATAAATATTGAGGTAATAAGACATAGCTTTGGATCAGACATGCAAATTGGCTTTTCAGTATCTTGACTGCAGGGACTAGGGCCACCAGATGTGGTGCTAAGTTTTAAGGAAAGAGATGTGGTCTCTGGGAAGATGAGGGAAGCCAGGTGGCACCCCAGCCTGGGAAAGCATCACCATGGAAACTGAAAAACATGAGAAAATATAAGAGTGATAGATCCTGAGACTGAATCTCCTGGAACTCTCTGTAATCTAAGTCTCTGTGATAAAGTCATGGCCAGATTATCTATGAAGATGGCTTGGGCTAAATTGAAGTGCTAGAGCTTCCAAAAGACTCCCCTGGAGCAGGGCTGTGGAGACTCTGGAGGCTATCTCAGCTATTGGGGTGGAGAATGGATTGGGAAGAGAAATGTCTGGTTATATTCCTGAAGCTTTAAACCCAGAGGTCCTCCTGCTA
Source organism: Pedetes capensis (assembly GCA_007922755.1). NCBI lineage: Eukaryota > Metazoa > Chordata > Mammalia > Rodentia > Pedetidae > Pedetes > Pedetes capensis. Next base: position 19,527 of record VMDO01012231.1, on the reverse strand, counting down.
CTAGTAATATGGCCTTCAGTCAAGTGTATGTCATCATGACTCGTGACATACTCAAATCTGAGTATGAGAAAGAGAAGGAATGTCCAGTGAAAGAACAGGAGCCTTGGAGCCAGGCATATGTGAGCACACCAGCAGACTATAGGCAATCTCATTTTTGAGCCTCAATTCACTCATCTAATAAGATTGAGAAGGCAAAATATATTGCATGTTTGATTATGAAATGGACAAACATATAGGAGGGGTTTTGTTATTTGTTAAGTATTTCCTCCGCATGCAGGTTTTTCTCCGTAGTGCTTCTCTAAATCTCTCTTCCTCCTCTTCATGGTATGCTCTAGCTGTGGACTGTGGAGTGTCTCCCCAGAGCCCTCTCTCTTCAGCATGAGGGTGTTCCCTCCCTTCTTCAGTCAGATCAGTGGAGTACTTGGCCCTGAGCTCCAGCTCAGATGTGCGCTCTTTGATTTCCTGTTTCCTTTAATGTTTTCAAAGATCAGGAAAATTTCCTTCCCTTTTTGAATGCAGCTCTGCTGCTAGCAGAAAAGACGGAGGCAAATGGGAGCCAGGCCCAGCTGGAACCCAACCTCACCTGAGGACCAGATTCTACATGGAGACCCGAGTGTCTTCTACAATGTGGAGATGTCCAGATTGGTGGCAGAGGGGGCTGCTCAGGAAATTCCTTGGGGAGTGGATTGAGGTGAAGTGGATTCTTTATGAGAAGTTGGAAGCTAGTCATCAGCATCTGGAAGTCCTAGATAACCATGCACAGCCTTTGCCCCTTGTCATGTGAACCCTTGAACATTCATTAACAAATCTTGTTACCTCCTCCGAGTGCCAGCAGAGAAGAGAAGCTTATCACAGGAGTGTGAAGGACATTGACCTGGGTGCAGGGTTGGCCTTAGCATCTTGTAGTGAGAGATCATGGTTGGTAGCTTCGGAGGAAGGGCCTCTGCCTCTTTTGGGGGCTTATACATTAGTTATGATGGACATGTGAGAGAATTCAATACAACCAGAGGTTCAGCATCAAGGGTAGATTTTGTACTCTTTTCAGGGCCTGTTTACTAAAGAGGTAGAAGCTCTATGAGTTTTCCTCAGTCTTTATGGTCTGGCACAACTCTGCTGTGTAGACTCTGAACTTGGAATTGAGGTGTAAATTCATTTGACTTATACATTCCCACTAACGTTTTATTCTGTAGTCCCTTGGTCAACCTTTAACTAAAAATGTAACATGGTAAAGAAACATTTTGTATAATTAATACACACTAAAAAAGAATACAAAAATAAAAATAAGGAAACATACATGAGTAGCTGAAGCAATGTGTTTATGTATATCAAACATATAAGAGAGAGACTAACTTAGCAATGTTTATGTCCATGGTAAGGTTTAGGTAAAACCTATACTCCCCTGTTTTCAATCTATGTGCAAAGTAGAAACACTTTCCTGTCCTATACTTCCCTTCTACAACCATATGTAGGAAACCAGGCTGAGCCCCAACGTGGGCTATGCATGCCCCTCTGTGGGTGGATTGGGCTACTTCTCCTGGCCCTCATTTCCTAGGGCTCAGGGATGCTAATGAATCAGCAGGAGAGCTATGGGAGATGAAGGTGGGAGAGGTTAAGGAGAACGAGTGCTCTGGGGCAGGTGAATGAGCAGCACAGGGGCAGCTGGGAAGGGAGCCAATGGCAGCCTGACTGCCATTAACAACCACTTCCTGCAGAGCTTTCCTAACATAAAGTGGGGCAGGTATGGGGTCAGGGGGTCAAAGAAGCTGCCCCTTACTGGTCATCACATGTAGTTGGAAATAGTGTTTCCCCAGCCCTCACAAATTATATTCTCCCTTACAAATTACTATTTTTTCCCTGTTGATGTTTTATTTAAGTGCCTCTTCAATCCATTTATTTTGTGACTGAAAAGGAAAAATAATCTTTAGAAAAGTTCAATAACTTCATAAATTTCCATCTACAGAGAAAGCAATATATGTTAAGCCTTTCAAATTGTGCTTGTAAAATATTTCTCTGCTTTAGTATTATCCATTTCACTTTGTGGTCCCAGAAATGTGTCATTAGCAATTGTTTCCTGGGTCTGGACATTTTCCACTCCCTCTACTATAAAAGATCTTGTATCTGTTTTCATTATATACACAGAGTTCTTTGTTCTATTTTGTATATAAGCAGTCTTTTTGAAGGTAGAGAATATCACTCCAATACATTGTAAGTGGCACTGGAAATTGGCACAAAGCTTCTTGGAAAGCAACTTAACTGACTGTATCAAGAACCTTAAAATGTTCATTGGCACTCTTTAAACTAATAAGTTCACTTCTTACCATCTGTGCTAAATAAATATCAAATACACACAAATATATTTACTATAGTGATATATGTATATATGCATATATATACATATATATGTATTTTAAGCTATAAAATACTCAACAAATAAATAATGATTATATCAACTGGTAAATCCATTTAACAGAAAGTTATGCAACAATCAAAATAGTACTTATGAAGACTGTAATATAAAGGCATAAACGATGTGACAGAATTTAAATGACAATAGCAAGTACATGATTACTTATCTAGTATTCATATATGACTATGTAAAAATATATCTATTACAAAAAAAGATGGGAAAGGGCTGTGCCACTTTGTTAATGGTGATTTGGATTGGATGCTTATGTAATGAATGATTACTAATTTTTTTCTTTTTCTTTTTTGTCTGATTTTTTCCAATAGCTTTTAAAAATGATCTAGTTAATTTTTATTGAAAACAAATGAGCCAACAGATACAAACAGTATTCACATGTTTCTTGGCATGGTGTGAAATCTTTATAGGCTCATAGTAAACAGAGACTTTTATAGTATATACTTAGATAAGCAATTGCATTCATATAGGAAAAAGTTTGTGATATTATAGAAAGACCATTGACTTGGGATTACAAAGGTAAGTGCTGACTTTATAATGGATAGTGTGACGTTGTTGTTGTTGTTAGGTGCTGTCGAGTCAGTATCCGACTCATAGCGACCCTCATAGGGTTTTCAATGACTGACTGTTTCGGGATTGCCTTGGGAGTGGATTGCCAGGCCCTTCTCCCATTTTTGTGGTGCTGGGAATTGAACTTGGGACCTCAGAGACTGCAGCGCAGCACTCTACCCACTGAGCTAAATCCCAGCGTAGTGTGACATTAGATGAGTCATTTTTCACTTCTGGTCTGCTTTGTCCCATCTCTAAAATGAAGACTTTGCTCTAGAAGTATCTATGGTTCCAAAGAGTACTCTAGCTTTTTATGATGTACAAATTCACCATGTAGAGATTGGAGAGAATAACTACAACAGAGCTTAATTAGGTGACTATCCTGCAAATCCAGTGATTTGGGTACCACTTGACATTAAACATGCATTCTTTACATCCTGATCTTTCATTGTCATATGGTGACAGATTTTTCATTGTGAGAAAAACATCATTTGGAAGTACGTGTGTGTGTGTGTGTGTGTGTGTGTGTGTGTGTGTGTGTGAGAGAGAGAGAGAGAGAGAGAGAGAGAGAAAGGTATGTGATAAAAATATGGTGCATGATTAAATTAAAAAAATTATTACAGTAAAAGACACATTGCCATTAATCCACTCCAAAATACTCCCCTTGGCTTCAAACACAATTACTGTTTTTTCTACATTCTGAAGCAGTTCTGGAAGACCTCTTTCAATAATGTCTTTAGTTTTATCTTCCATTATGATACTGCTCTGTGTCACATGTTGCTTCTAGTAGTTCAATTTCTGTCAAATAAAAACAATATGGTGCATCTTCATCTATTTTATTTACTGGATTTGGCACCATGCAACCTCTGGCTCTTTTCCAAAGTCAAAGTAAGCATGAATGGAAAACATTTTGAATAGATTGAGGACATGAAGGCAGCCATGGCAGTGCAACTAAAGACATGTTAGAGGACTTCCAGAACTGCTTTGCAAAGTGGCAAGAAAGATGGGAAAAGTGTTCAAGGCCAGGGGAAGTATTTTGAAGGGGATTAATGGCAATGTTGGGAGAAAGACCTAGCAACCCACTCCCCCAAAACAATCAGCCATTGAAAACCCTATGAATAGCAGAGAAGCACTGACAATAGTGTTTCTTCTGTTGTGCATAAGGTTGCTATGAGTCAGATACCCACTTGATGGCACCTAGCAACAACAGTAGCATTGTATCTTTTACTATGATAAACTTTAAAATAATTTAAACATTCACCATTTCTTTTGATCACACCTCAGATAATACACATCGATACATTCAAAGAGTATGTCTTGGGTACAATACTCAGGGCTGGGGATAGCACATGGGCCTTTCCCATGAGCTCATGGAGCGAATGTTCCTTAGCTTTTCATGTCTGCAGTTGAGGATGCTCCTGAACTTTATTCAGGGAGGTTAAGGTCACATGCATGAAGTGACAAGAGTGCACTGAGCTAGAATTCAACATCACATTCTCTGTGGTGTTTGTAACTCCAGATGCTACATGGTTCCACTGGAGGCAAAGCCAAAATAAGCCGAAACAATCCAAATCTAGGATGAAGGAGGCAGAGGATTCTATGATAACACATTCAAAGCAGAACTGGACCTCCAATGAGAGCAGGAGAAAGCAAAGAGGACATTAATAATTATTAAACACTGACTGTGATCATGCATGGGGAGAAGGACATGGCAATCCACACCTGAAGCAATCCCAAAATAATCAGCCATTGAAAACCCTGAGACAATCGCTACTACTTGAATACAACACAATGGCACCTAACAATAAACAACAATGCTTGTGAATCATACCTTGTGCTGGTTTTCTAGAATTAGGTGCTACTGTCCCCATTTTACAAATGCAGAAGCCAAAACCCCGCAAGGGCATGGGTGCTGAGAACAAAAACCAGAACTGGACATATCCTTTCCTTATTCAACAAGTCAGTTGAAATTTCACTCTTAGATCAGGAGACATGGCCATTATTAACCATGGCATGAGCACAAGGTGTGGACCCGCCAAAACGGACCTGTTCTCCTACTATAAACTCACCTCCATCATTCTCTCAACCCTGTGAGCACCAGACTTTCAGTCTCCTGCTCGGCCTCAAAAATAATGTTTTATGTTGTCTTTAATAGAAGACTCATGTCTTATTGATCCCTGTCTGCATGCTGGCCCTGCAGCATGCAGGCTCAGATGAGAAAGAGAAGAAATCAATTTGGATCCCAGGGTGCAGTGCTGTTTCCAAGTTTACTGAATTAATTCTCTCTCTGTCTCTCATCCCTTCCCCTCTCTCCCTCTCTCTCTTAGCATCCTTGTGTCTTCACTTTGAACATGGGCCATGTGGTCATAGCAGCACTCCCTGGAGCTGGTAATTATGTTATTCAACAAAAAAGGTCAGCTGCAACTTCTCTCCTGGATCTGATGGCTTAGGGAGCTCATAATCAACTGGATTGAATGCAGTCATGTCATAAGGCAGGGCTAGTAATTGATGCTGATGAGCTACCTTCTGTGAAAACTGTCCTCTGGTCTAAATGCTTCTTTCAAGGGCGGTAGCCTCCACAACCAGGCTTTCCTGCCATCATCAGTTCAGGAAGAATTTCTTCAGCTTTCATTTAATGTTTACCACTGTATCCTGTGCATTACATAGTTACAAGGCAAAGCCCTAGCTTTCAAGGAATCATACATGAAATAATTAGAACTTATTATGAGACTTTGGCCAATGAAATATAAAGTAGTATCAATGTGATATTTTCAAGGAGATCAGAAAAAGAATAGATTGGTGAGGGATGGAATAGAGAATAGACCAGCCAAGCTTGCATTTAGCAGATGGATCACATTTTGGAAGAGTGTGAGAAGTTCTATGTTACTGCCTAGATTTCTTCTCTGCACAATTGGGGGTTTTTTAATCCAAAAATACTCTAAATTCAGTTTTGACACCTATTTCTTACATACACAATACAGTTATATTCAGTCATTCATTCAGCACCTGCTATGTGTCAGGCACTGCATTGCACTGAAAATACAGAAATCAATGAGACATATTCCTGATCCAAGGACACAGTGTACTACCTTCTGAAGAGGGAAATCATTCATGGTGGTATAGTTATTGGTGACTAAGTCTAAATTCCATAATTGTTGAACACATAAAATATTAATGGGAACACAAATAATTGACTATTTCATAGATGTGTCAGGGAAACTTGCAAAGAGGAGTCAGCATTTGAGCTTGAACTTGAACGATGATGCATGTTGTTGTTAGTTGTTGTTGTTGAGTTGGGTCTGGCTCATAGTGACTCTATGTACAACAGAACAAAATATTCCCCAACACTATGCCATGCACAGCACTATGCCAGTGCTTCTCTGCTATTCATAGATTTTCAAAGGCTGATTATTTTGGGAGTGTTTCAGGTCCTTCTCCCATTTTTTAAGGTGCTGGGGATTGAACCCAGGATCTCAAAGAGTGTAAAGCAGCACTCCACTAAGTAAGCTAAACTCCAGCCCCTGAAATATGCATAAGCCTTCTTAAGTGGGAAAAAGTCATTCCTAGCAGAATAATTCAGCCAAGCAAAACAGTTTGGTGAAAGCACTTGGTAGGATGAGGGAATGAGAACCATCTTGTGTGGACATGGGCTCAAAGGTAATTGCAAGGCACTGGCTAGACATGAGGCTGGAAATATTTCATAGAACACAAACAAGTCTAACCAAAGGTGAAAGAGGCAAAGGGTTTATTCAGACAAGAGATGATGTGAGCTGGTGAGCGTCTGGGCTAGGAGAGGGCCACTGGAGATGAAAAGCAGTGAATGTTCAGTGAATATTCAACTTACATTTAGAATTTAACCAGCAACAATTGAACAATAATTGGAAGGCATTGTGTTGGCTGGTAGTATTTTGCCCACATCTACCTGAGCTGGCAAGTGCATCCACTCACTGCTACTTTGCGTGTTGGCTGCTAAGTCCTCACAATGACCCCTTCTTTGGAAGCCTGACTTTCTTTGAACAAGGGCAGATCCATCTTGGAGATTATACAACATTCCCCCACTGGAGCCCATTGTCAATGCCTGACTGAGAGGTAAAAAAAGGCTGGCTTCTTGGGCTCCAGGTGGGTCAGCATCATGATGCCACCTGTGGTCAAGTGCCTGGTGGGGCCAGGGTGAAGCTGGTATCTAGCTGAGGTCCGAGTCTTGCTTAGCTACTTCCCCTATCCCAGCATCCCTCCCTTTCCCCACTTTTCTTGAGAGTTCATGCTCAATAAGCTGTTTCCAGGAATAGCCCCATCTCAGGCTATGCCTTTAGGGATCCCAACCTCAGATAGGATGAGTGATGGCTAGCAATGCTCAGCACTGAGTAGAGAAGCATTAAAGGAGGGTGAGATTTGGAGAGGAGAGAAAGTTAATTTTTCAACTTGAGAAACAGGTGAAAGATCATGGAGGAAGCTGTGTATTTGTGGGTCAACAGTCAGGAGAGGGTTCTGGGCATTGTCTCCACATGTGACTAAGTGACATTTTTTGTATTAGTCTGTCTGTGTTGCTATAACAAAATCCTGAGGCTGGGTACTATACTAAGAAAAAAGGGTTGTAAAAGGGGAAGGAAAAAAATCAATGAGTATAACCCATGACTACATACAATTCTCATTGCATGTTAATTAAAATTTCCACTTTTTTCTTTTCTTCTTTAGTTCAGAATGTTCTATAAAATATGTAAGGTGATGAATGTGTAAGCAAGACTGATGAAATAGTTGCACAATGGATGTAGCAAATGATTTATTATTCTGTACCCTGTCCATATTTATAAATTTAAAAAAGAGGTTTGTTTAGCTCACAGTTTTAGAGGCTGAAAGTGTAAGACTGGTAGCCCCATTTGTTCTGCCTCTAGTGAAGCACCCCACCACCACTCCCACCACTGCACCACAATGTGGCAATGGTATCATGGTGGGAGCAAGTGTGAAGGGGAAATCACATGACAAGGCAGGAAATGAAACAGGGGTCCAGGGGCCAGGGTTGCTCTTTTTCAATCCATTCTCCTGGAGGGTAAATGGGGTCCTATGATGACCTAATCTCTTCCTATTAGCCCTCACCTCTCAAAGATTCTATCACCTCTCCAGTCACCACTCTGGGGGCTTTATTCTGAAACTGTGCAAAAACATGTTGGTCTAACAGCACCACTTTACCCATTGTTGGGATCATGTCTATTATTATGTGGCATGCAAAACATTTGAATAGTGTCTTTGTGTGTGTGCATGTGCATGAGTGTATTCATTACAGATTAGAACAGAAGAAAGTATTTAAAAATTATAGGAAATGAGAATCAAATTACTGTAGAACACTTGAGTTAGTGCTCTCCATTGAACCTTAAAATTCTGGACAATACCAGATGAAAATGCATAAATGTATATCCTAACATATGAGGTGGCCCCTGGGGTGGGCCACTCCACCAAATGTTGGCTGTTATTACACTTAAAATCTCAGCAAGCACCACTTGGGGCAGCAGATGCCATAGACTTCCAGTGCTCAAAGGATACGAAGCACATACAATCCATCACAGAGCAAGATTGTTGTTGCTGTGGTTGTTGTTGTTAGGCGCTGTTGAGTTGAGTCTGACTCATAGCGACCCTATGTACAGCAGATTGAGACACTGTTAGGCAGGCCCACTGTTGCAGACACTGTGTCAATCCATCTAGTGGAGGGTTTTCCTTTTTTTTCGTTGACCTGCCACTGTCCCAAACATGATGTCCTTCTCCAGGGATTGGTCCTTCCTGACTACATGTCCAAAATACATGAGACACAGTCTAGCCATCCTTACTTCTAAGGAGCACTCTGGTTGCACTTCTTCTAGGACAGATCTGTTGGTTCTTTTGGCAGTCCATGGTATACTCAATATTCATCTCCAGCACTAATTCGAAAGCATCAATTCTTCTCCTGTCTCCCTTATTCGTTGCCCAACTTTCACAAGCATATGATGTGACTGAAAATATCATGGCATGAGGCAGGTTCACGTTTGTCTTCAATGTAACATAAATTTATAAAGTTCTTTCCTATCTAGAAATCAGATACTACATCCATTTTCCTGAGCTTTAATGGTTTGATTATTAGGTTTTTATATATTTTTTATTCATATGATCTGTCTTTTTGTCTATAAGATGCACATCCAATCTCCAAAAGCAGAGTTAGGGGTTCCCAAGAAGGCCTGTCACAATGATTGAAGTAGTGTTTCCACATGGGGACCCCTTAGACCACCTGCAGACCATGGGCTTGATCCCAGGTCGTGTTCCTGGTGTGGATTATAGGAATCTGTATCTTTTCAAGCCTTCTTTCTTCACCCTACCTAGAATTCAGAGATTAGTATTTATCCTAGACAGTAAAACTCACCTTCCTAAAGGGAAAACGAAAAGACAACATTGAATTATTGATGAGAAGACCAGCACTTGTGCCCTAGTTTGGCTCATGGCTAACTCTATACACACAGAACAAATCACATCCCCATTTTAGATGGTATTTTTCTGAAGTATGATAAGATAGATTTAGATTAACTATCTTAGGGGGTTTTAGTTTTAAAAGACTACTCTTTTTTCTAAAATGCACATAATAACTTTGCTTTGACTATGTAACAAGCATGTGAGATCATAAAGGTAAAATGTGTGAATGCTCATTAAAGAATTATCTTACTATTACTGCTATGATTTTTATTATTTAATAACTTTGATTTTCATCCTTTAGTAAGAATAAAGCAAAGTGCATTTTCATTGGGTTGTGGTTTAGTTAGGCCCCCTCCGGCAATTTAGATGGCCGTTTCAAAGTGTAAGTTCATGTTTCCTTCTGCCTCCTTGTAGTAGAGAGTAGGAAAATGTTCACCAAGACCACTGCTTTTTCCTCCTAGTCAAAGAACTAGACCATATCTTCTACCATTATGATGGAATTACAGCTAATGTAATGTGATGAAATGCCTATCCCCTAAAATGTCTTCCATGTGATCCTCCATGCTCTCTCTCCTCCCTTCTGTCAGATGATTGACGGTGCCCCAATGATCTTGAACCAGCAGTTCCTGTTTGCAGCTGGCCTTAGATTAGACTTTAGTTGAACAAGAAGTGAGCTGTTATTTTTTTAAATTACTGAAATCTTGGGATGTGTCTGTTACAACAGGTAGTTTTACCTTAAGGAACATACTTGCAATCCCCATTAGGTAAAAGGAATATGTAATATTATATAGTGGAATAATGTCTTTACTTGTTGGATTGTGACCAATTGACAGCATCCCTTAGGAATATGGATAATATACATCTACCTTTAATTGCTATTGTCACTTATATGTGTGACAGCTAGTAGAAATTGTCTGTCTCAGCTCAAATTCCTCTCATACAAAGGCCTTCCTGCTCTTCTCTTGAAAGTACTTTATAAATCCCTCTTCAGCTAATCACATTCCACTATTTTAAATAACATTTTCATGGAGTCCATTAGCTTCTAGAATGTACTCTTTTTGCTGACTTGTTTGTTACGTATCTTTTCCATGAGAATGAAAACTCCATGTTGGCTGGATTTTTCTCTGACTGGGTCACTGATGAATTAACAGAGCCTAGAACTATATCTGACAGAGTCAGTATTCACTTGTTTTAATGTCTTCTCAGTATTAGTTCATCAAATTTCTGCCATGTTGAGTACTACTTATAACCTCTTGGCTATTAATAAATATGTTTTGGAATTATTCTTATAGTTCATGTGCTGTTAGCTTACTTCCTGATCTGGTCTGTGCAACTAAGAGATTCTTTGAGATAGCAAACTCAACTGGGATGCAAGTGGGATGAGAGTGGAGGGACAGAGGGTAAAGAGGACCTCTGAATGAGACTCTAGGGAAGACTCCTGAGGAGAGTGTAGGATTTTACAGATATGTAAACTTATATATTTTTGTGGACATGTGCATATACACACATGTCTAAGAGAGAAATGAGAATAGTATGCAGAGCTTAGTCTCAACTGAGAGTTTTCTCAATGTTGTTGTTGTTGTTAGGTGCCGTCGAGTCGGTATCCGACTCATAGCGACCCTCTGTACAACAGGGGAAACACTATTGTCAGTGCTTCTCTGCTGTGCATAGGGTTTTCAATGGCAGATTGATTTTGGGAGGGGGTTGCCAGGTCCTTCTCCCAAGCCTACAGCTTCTGGTGTTCCCAGGCAGTCTCCCATCCAGGTACAAACCAGGCCTGACTCTGCTTAGCTTCCGAGATCTGACGGGATCGGATGCCACAGGGCTACCGCTGCAGACATAGTTTTCTCAATAGATTGTTGTTATTATTTGCAGTGTCAGCGATAGAATTCAGGGCCTTGAATATGCTAGACAAATGCTCTGTCACTGAGCTGCCATCCATTTACCCATCAGTAAATTATAAGAAAAACATTTTAAATTCCTTTTGTACATGAGTTGATGATTTTTAGCATATATTTATACTTTCTCTCGATATCTTTTTATGATAGAAAACTATCATATTCTAACTGGGGCCATCCCTACATTGGCTGCTAATTTCCTCTTCAGAAAATTTCTAGAAAACCAGTTGCCTTCACAGTTAGGTAAAACTGGACCTTTAGGAGTATCTTTCAAAATTTCCTCACTTATTTGTTTTTCAGCACCTCATTTTTATGGAAAAAGTGATGTGTTGGCACACTTGGTTCTAAATCTTCTATGACCTTACTAAGTGACTAAGCATGTCCCATAACCTCTTTAAATGTTTCCTGTGAGCTATAAGGACATTGGTTTATGCCTCTCTTCATTATTTCTGCAGAGGTTCCTCATCAGAAAGGTGTCATACAGACTTGAGTTTAAAGCACCAGATTCTCCACCCACTATTGATGAACTGTCCAAGGTGCTGAAAGGTTGACAGGCTAATTCTCAGGCTCTGGATATTCTATGTACCAATGTGCACGTTGGAAGGTTGCCTGCTGGTGAAGGTTGTTCTACTGCCAGCCGCACAGTGGTGGCTCTATGTTCCTACCTGTGCTGCAGAAAACTCACCATTTTCTTATTATCCAGCTGATCGATGAGCTAATTTGAAAGGTGAGAGTTAAGACACAGACTTGGCATTTAAAAAATTTTGTGTTTCTATTCCAGAGTACCTTGGTACTCAAGTACTAAAACTATTTTTTTAAGTTCTAATACAAGAATATAAAAGAAAATTGGCACTTCTTAAAAGAAAAGTGTAAATTGCTTCAAAACATGCTTGTATAGCTATTTATTTCCAGTCTCATCCAGATAAACTACTAAGAACTGTAACCCTAAGACTAAGTTTCATTTATTTTCTAAAATGGAGTCTCAACTCTTCACTACTGAGAGTGTCAGGAATGTTCTAACCTTACATCAGGAGCACATATGGAATCTTGGATTCCATCACAGGTCTTTTGCTTGTTGACTTGACACTGACCTAAGGAAAAATGGGGAAGAAGATAACATAGGGGAAGAAAGTGAGGTAGAATGGAGCCAGAATATCGTCTTTATAATATTCTCTTAATAAAAAAGCTCTATTAGTAATAATCTATATATGGAAAACCCTTATCATACAGTTGGCTGATTTACTGATGGTTGCTTCTGAATGTGAATGTGAGTGTGTATGTATGTATATATGTATGTATGTATGTATGTATGTATGTGTATGCCCAGGATGTATATGGTAGGGAGTGTGAAAGAAATAGCCTGATTAATGATGTAAACTGAGAAATGGTGTTTTCAGCACCTATGATAAACTTAACCCAGACCTTAACCATAATTGAAGTGTGAATTTTAGATAGGCTAATGTTTGTGCTGAGAGGCAGTAATTTAATTGGGCCTCTGAAAATGAGAATAAGTTTAGGGGAGAGGTGGTGGTCTGTACTTGAGGATGAATGAAATAGAAATGGAGAGATACTGAAGTAGTTTGAGTGGTGATCATGACAGTGGGGAGACTTCTAGTAGCCTGGGGTGATGTTCCATCTGCTAGGAGGACACTGACTAGCCAGTGGGACCAGTGGAAAAGAAGTAAAAATAGGAAGTATCCTTTGGAGAGGGATGAAGAAGGTAACATGTTAATTTATGGCTCATTCATTTCAGAAGGCACAAAAACAAAAGACTGGGAAGTACCTCATTAGCCAGGGTAGGACTAAAATAGAAGGTAGTATTACCAAGCATAGCCTCTTGAATTCCTGTTATTTCATGATCTTGAGAGACTGGCAGACCTTTTTTACATGTAGGGAAACTGGGACCTATACAGATTAAATGACCTCCCCAAGCTCTGCAGCTAGTAACTAGGAATCTGGGGCTGAAACAAATTTTTTTTTTTTTACTTCAAAATCAGTGGTCCTTTTATTACACTACACTCACCACTATTAGCTAAAGTAAAAGTTCAGTTTATCTATCTAAATTCCCCTTTAAGCTTCTTTTAATGGCAAGGATAAGCATTCAGGGAATGTGTGAATTATCAGCTCAACAGTGACCAAGACAGAGTAATTTCGAAAGTTTTAGAGTTCTCCTATCTCTCTTGTCTCATCTCCAACCATGAACTGAGTAATAATGTTTAATTTCATCAAGCAAATTTACTATGTGGCAGATCTTGTGGAAAATGCGTCATAAGTATTTTGCCATTTAATCTTTATGTAATAACTATACATAATAGACATTACTATTATTCTCACATTGTGATGAGGAAATTGACTTAGGAAGGTTTAGCAACTTGATCAAGGTAAAATCACTGGAAAAAATAGCAATATTTGCTGAGTACTTGCAGCACTACAGACATAGATCAAACCATAATGCAAGGACTAGCCCTATAATAGGGCATTTGGGTTTGCTTACGAGAGTCCTCATTTACTCTTGTTATTCCAGCATAATTATCAATAATGGCTCCTTTAATTCTCAAAGGTGTCATTGTTTGAAAGATATAAGTATTTGATCATTCCACCAAATAAACAACTACTCATTATTTTTGTTTATGGATGTGTAATGAGGTACAGTTCTCAAGCGCTGAGTAACTAGCTCTAGGCCAACTAAAGCAGGCAGGCCAGGACTCTGACTCAAATGGTCTAACTGATTTTTCTTAAAATTCTCCTGTTCTTAACTTTCTTCACTACTTGCCTTCCATTCTTTGCCACTTTAGTGCAATGGGTAATTCCCATCCTGAGGCTTTCTTCTTAGACTCTTCCCATAGGCAGTGGTCTCTATCCTGGTGTCTGACTCTTTTTCTTTGAGACAAATATGTATCCTAAATCTTATTCCTTCACAATTATCCTGGGAAACAGCAGATACACTAAAAACAAGACGAACTGTGTAAGACATAGCTTTTCTGGACAATTTACATACATTAATTGATTAATTTATGCTTAAAAATTTTCTATGGGTTATATATCTTTATTTCTACTATGCAAATAAGAGAGCTGAGGCTCAGAGAAATTAAATAGACAAGAACTCATAGTTAGGAAGCGGGGATGCTGGAAACTGATTCAGTTCTGCTTCATTCCAAAACCCACACACTTTCACCATGAGCACTGCCCACAACAAAACAATGTTATTCAAGGTCTTGTCACAGCTCCCTGTCTGTATCTCCTTCATCTTAATAATAAAATTCTATCCAATTTGAAGCTCTTGTCATCTTTCTAAGACTGCAAGGATAATTAATTTGCTTTTAAGCTTGGGGACTCCAATGCATTTATCCTGTGATAAATTTCAGGTATCATGACAATCTCAGTTGGGCTGAAGGCTCTTCTAGGCATGATGAAATCTAGTCCCCTATGTAACTGCAAAGAAATCAAAGACAGATTGAGGTAGTGAGCCAGGGAGCCTTCTGTCTCCCTGTGTTACTTCCCCAACTCCCAACTCAGACCACTGGGCAGAGTTTCTGCTCACACTGGCTTGAGATGCAGCACTTGAACACTGAAAATAATGCCACCCAGGGCAATTACTGTGCTAATTAACAGGGGGTTTAATGTGCCCCATTTCATATTCCCTTAGAGAAAGATGAAACAGGCCAAGCTTGCAGTTGATGAGAGTAATGAGGTTCTATTTATCCTCCCTGCCTTTCTCTCTCTTGGTCCCCATTAGAAGTTTCTCTGAGGGCCTCACCAGTGAATCCCAGCAGATTCTGACATGTTGGACATAACTTCAGCCACCGTGAGAGGGCTGTACTATAGAGGGTTAGGCAAAGTCACTTTCCTTACAAACCCAGAAGACTGGTTGTGTGACTGCTCTGATTCTTCCTTTGGGAGGTGAGGCTCTGAGCCCCTCTCCGTATTCCTTAATGAGCCAGCCATGCTGAAGGAGTGATCTATGTGTGGATTGTTGAAGCATAAAAGATATCAAGTGGGTGGTTTGAGAAGAAAATGAAAGGGGTTTTTCTTTGTGCTCTGGCAGCTAATGAAATCAGAAAGAGAAATGAAACTTACTCAATGTTGAGAGAATCGGGAAAAAAACACTTAGATTAATTTTTTTTTAGAAAAAAATGAGAACAGCTCACTGAAATGTCAAAATATCTTTTGATTCAGGTTAAACAAAAGGAAGGGATAATGTGGTTTCAGTTACATTTGTTGGCCAAAATCTGGAATCTGTGTTCATCCTATCTATGATTTTTATAGTAATTTTGTCATTCAAATTGACTATGAACACTCACATCTGGGTAAGATGTTTAACATGAGTAATGGCTGAATATAGAAACATGTTTGCTTATAGAGGAGAGCCTAAGTCTGGGATGTATAGAGCTATGCTCACACAGATTTATATAGAGCACCCATTAGGACGTGATTTGCCAATGATCAAACACAGATTCCTTGTCAGGGAAGGATAAACACTTAGCAAATGTGTGAATTTGCTCCTCTGGCTCACCTCAGCACAGACTGAGAAAGAATAATTTCAGGAATTAGGCCACCAGCTACACATCTGGAAAGTTCACAAGCTTCCAGCCATGAAACAATTTATGACAGATTTCCATCTGAAAGTGTGAATTGAAGCTGCTGCCATTTATTCCCTCATCTTGGCCTTTTTGGGCTCTGATCAAGGTAGCATCTCCCTGGTTCCCTCATTTGCTGCCCTATGCACCTTCTCTTTTGGCTCACTTTTTTTTGACCTTCTGATCTTTATCTGAACTCTTCCTGCTGTGCCCTCTGGAGCTCTCCTCCATTCTAAGTAAATTATAAGATATTTCCAATCTCTCCTAGAATAAAGTCAGATATTCTCTGGGATGGTTAGATTGTTCTTGCAGCTTCGCAAGTAGAAATATGTCATACTCTCAAGACCTTAGTCCCAAGACAGAGGCATCAGTGACCTTCCACTCACTTAGCCCTACTGTCACCATCTTCATCCCTGCAACCACTAGTAAACTTGTCTCTAGAGATGTATGTGCTCAGCCACCATCTGTCCCACTTTTCCTTACCACAGCATTCCACAAATCTTTGAGTTTAATATTTTTCAAAAGTGGTGACACCTATCTAAAAGTACTGAGTGACTTCAATGCCTATGCTGTTAATTTCCTGACCTCCTCAGTTCAGTGGATTTATACCTCAAACTCCAGTCACCACTCCCTCTCATGGCCACATGCTGACAGGCTCCACCTCTGTGTCATGAAAGTTTGATGCCCCCACTCCACCTATGGCTATTTTCTGCATTCGTTGCTTCTTAATCTATTTTCAAAGCAACTTTGCTTTTGCTCCTGACTGTCACTTTCTTCTTAAAGATCTTTTTCTTGAGCTCCCATCCAACTCATCCCAAACCTTATTATTATTCAAACAAAAAATGTCCTAACAGTCCAACTAAGACAAGAAATGGCTAAATATCCCAAATAAAACCCATTGAAATTGGTCATGGTAGTGCAGGCCTGTGATTCCAGCACTCAGGGGCTAGGCAGGAAGACCATGAGTTAGACGCCAGCCTTGGCTACACAGTGAGTCTGAGGTTAGCCTGGGCTCCATAGCAAGACAGTGTCTCAAAACAAACAAACAAACAAACAGAAAAAAAGTTCAATTATTTCAATTCCCAAACTACATTCTTCCAGTACATGTTCTCCTGATGAAAGGCCATAAAGGTGGAACCCGAGCATCATCCATGTTTTCTCACCTCTACCCCTTCCAGCCAAAGAGTGAGTCATTAGGTTGCAACGACTCTAGTTCCAAACAGTTCTGAAAGTCTCTCTCTTCCTTTCAATGGCACTGCTACCACTATGGCTTTTTCCCAAACCAGCTTTCTCCAAGCTATTGCAAGAAACTTATAACTGGGTTTGAATCTGCCCTCCACTGGCACTAGAGTCGATTTCCTGAAGTATAAATTCATTTTATGATTTTTCCCTAAAGGATGTTCATGCATATTAGGATGCAATGTGATCCATTGTGATCTGAAGCCCAGCTTGAGTCTCCTCTGTGGCAGGGAACATTACAGTGATACCAAACCACCAGCTGATACAAAAACATGACATGGGACTCCATGCATATGCACCTTTGCCAGGACTCTCTTTTGTTTTGAAACAATCTCCTTTGTCATACCAACAAAACTCTATTTATCATTCAAGACTCAATCAGTTTTTACTTCCACTGTTAGCTCACCTCTTTTTTTCATCTAGTACTATTTTCCTACTCTTGATCTCCGTCTTCATCCGTTAAATTGCAATTTTTCTCCAAATCTGTCATATTCCCTTTTTAGACCTTTGCTATTTTCTTCATTATTACTATCCTTTTGGACCTGGCTAAATTGATACTTATACTTCATATCTCAGCTTTGATGCTATTTTTGAGAGAACTTTCTGTGATCACTCCCAGTATAAATTAGATCTTCTTGCTTTATAGTTCCATTATAGCCAATATCTTCCTTTGGTAATAAAATATCTATATGTTGTTTTTGTTGTTAAGTGCCATTGAGTCGAGTCCAACTCATAGCGACCCTATGTATAGCAGATCGAAACACTTGCCGATTCTGTGCCAGGCAAACGATCTTATTTATGTTTAAGCCCACTGTTGCAGACACTGTGGAAATCCATCTGGTGGAGGGTTTTCCTCTTTTGCGTTGACCTGCCACTCTCCCAAACATGATGTCCTTCTCCAGGGATTGATCTCTCCTGACTACATGTCCGAAATATGTAAGACGCAGTTTGGCCATTCTTGCTTCCAAGGAGCACTCTGGTTGTATGTCTTCTAGGACAGATTTGTTGGTTCTTTTGGTAGTCCATGGTACATTCAATAGACGTCTCCAGCACCACAATTCAAAAGCATCAATTCTTTTTCTGTCTCTCTTATTCAATGTCCAGGTTTCACAACCATATGATGCGACTGAAAATACCATGGCATGAGTCAGACGTACCTTCGTCTTCAGTGTGACATTTTTGCTTTTCAATACTCTAAAGAGATCTTTTGCCACAGCTTTTCCTAGAGCAATGCGTCTTTGGATTTCTTGACTGCTGCTTCCACGGGTATTGATTATAGAGCCAAGCAAAGCAAAATCTTGGACAACCTCAATCTTTTCTCCATTTATTGTGAAGTTGTGTGCTGACCCAGTTGTAAGGATTTTTGTTTTGTTGCTGTTTAGTCGTAACCCATATTGAAGGCTATGATCTTTGATCTTCATCAGTAAATGTTTTAAATCCTCTTCACTTTCAGCAAGCAGAGTGGTGTCATCTGCATAACACAGGTTGTTAATGAGTCTTCCTCCAATCTTGATGCCACGTTCTTCCTCATACAGTCTAGCTTCTCGGATTATTTGCTCAGTGTATAAATTGAAGAGATAGGGTGAAAGCATACAGCCCTGATGCACACCTTTCTCAACTTAAACCACTCAGTGTTTCCTTGTTGTATTCGAACAACTGCCTCCTGGTTCATGTACAGATTTCTCATGAGCACAATTAGGTGTTCTGGTATTCCCATTTTCTGAAGTGTTATCCATAATTTGTTATGATCCACACAATCAAAAGCTTTTGCATAGTCAATAAAACATAGATAGACACCTTTCTGATATTCTCTGCTTTCAGCTAATATCCACCTGACATCAGCAATGATGTCCCTGGTTCCCTGCCCACTTCTGAATCCCGCTTGATTTTCTGGTAATTCCCTGTCTATATACTGCTGCAGTCGCTTCTGAATGATCTTTAGTAGAATTTTGCTTGCGTGTGATATTAATGATATTGTCTGATAGTTTGCACATTCAGTTGGATCCCCTTTTTTGGGAATAGGCACAAATATGGATCTCTTCCAGTCAGTTGGCCAATTAGCTGTTTCCCAAATCTGTTGGCATGAACATATTAATACCTCCAGTGCTGTGTCTGTTTGTTGAAACATCTCTATTGGTATCCCATCAATTCCTGGAGCCTTGTGTTTCGCCAGTTCCTTCAAGGCAGCTTCCACGTTGTCCTTCAACACCATTTGTTCCTCTTCATATGCAACCTCTTGGAATGGTTGGTCATCTACCAGTTCTTTCTTGTATAATGACTCTGTGTATTCTTCCCATCTTCTTTTGATGTTTCCTGCATCATTTAATATTTTCCCTGTAGAATCTTTCACTACTGCCACTCGAGGCTTGAATTTTTTCTTCACTTCCTTAAGCTTGAGAAACACAGAGCGTGT
>VMDO01012230.1:49029-63241 GCA_007922755.1 Pedetes capensis | reverse complement strand
ACCTACAAGGAAGGCCAGTTAATATGACTATTATTCAAATTTATGCACCCACCACTAAGGCCACAAATGAAGAAAGGGAAGACTTCTATCAGCTTCTGCAATCTGAAATAGATCAAACATGCAATCAAGACATACTGATAATCACTGGTGACTGGAATGCAAAGGTGGGAAACAAAGAAGAAGGCCCAGTAGTTGGAAAATATGGCCTTGGTGACAGAAATGAAGCTGGAGATCACCTGATAGAGTTTTGTGATCAATGACTCCCCTCCCCCCCTGTTTTTGTGGTACCGAGGGTTGAACCCAGGGCCTCGTGCTAGCATGCTTTGCAAGTGCTGGACCACTGAGCTGTACACCCAGCCCCCCCAGCCCCTTTTTTATTTTTTACTTTTTTAGACAGATTCTCACTAAATTACACAGACTGCCTCTGGTCTTGAACTTGCAATCCTCCTGCCTCTGCCTCCCAAGTCGCTGGGATTACAGGCATGTGCCACTGTGCCCAGCTAGATCAATGACCTTTTCATAGCAAATGCATTTTTTCATCAACATAAACGGCCAGTACACACATGGACTTCACCTGATGGAACATATAAGAACCAAATTGATTACATTTGTGGAAAGAAATGATGGAAAAGCTCAATATCAAATGTCAGAATGAGACTAGGTGCTGATTGTGGATCAGACCATCAACTTCTCATATGCAAGTTAAAACTGAAGCTGAAGAAAATTAGAACAAGAGTATGAGAGCCAAAGTATGACCTTGAGTATATCCCGCCTGAGTTCAGAGACCACCACAAGAACAGGTTTAATGCATTAGACACAAATGCTAGAAGACCAAAGATATCATTCACGAAGAAAGCAAAATGTTATTGAAAAGACAGGAAAAATGAGAAGACCAAATTACATGTCAAAAGAGACTCTGAAACTTGCCCTTGAATGTAGAGCAGCTAAAGGGAAAGGAAGACATGATGAAGTCAAGGAATTAAACAGAAGATTTCAAAAGGCAGCTTGAGAAGACAAAAACAAATATTAGAATGACGTGTGAAGAGATGGAGACAGAAAACCAAAAGGGAAGAACACACTCTGTGTTTCTCAAGCTTAAGGCAGTGAAGAAAAATTTCAAGCCTCAACTGGCAATAGTGAAAGATTCTACAGGGAAAATATTAAACGATGCAGGAAACACTGAAAGAAGATGGAAGGAACACACAGAGTCCCTATACAAAAAAGAATTGGTAGATGACCATTTCAAGAGGTCCCAAGAACCTGGGACTAAAAACTATCTCCCTTATTTTATCAGAGTACTTGGTAGTTTTTAACCTAGACTTTCCTGAAATATAAAAATTCTTAGTGCATAGTTATTACTGCCAAAGAGCCCAGGGAACAGGTTCCAACCACCAATTCAGAGAATTTAAATTGATGAAAATATGTCCCCAATATTTACTGACTCTTTGGTCTATTTATTACCTAACTTCCAATTTTTTGCAAGGTTCTATCCTTTTGTGACTGTGATAATTTTAACAGCTATGCTAATTATTTTGTGAGGTTAAAAAAATACAACCACAAGCTGTAAATGTATTGAAGAAGATCTCGAAAATATACAATACAAAGTTTTAGATTCAACAGAGTTTAAGTGTCATTTGTCACTGGAAACAAAGCCTTGTAACATGTAATATGCAAGCAGATTATGCAAGACTCCATTGAATCCTGGAATAGAATCAGAATGATCTGAACTTTTAAAATTAGGGAGGTTTGCTTTACTGGTAAAAGTAAAGATGCAACATTACATCTTGTGTTCATTTTGTAAATCCTACAGACAGACTGTTTACTAAGGCAGGGAAAACAATTATGTTGTTTTTGCTAAGATGTATAAATACAAAACACTTGAAAAGGTCTACAAACCCATCAAAGGCACCATTTATCTGGGCAGCTATAAAGATTTTTGAAGTAATATGTTTGAGTCAATCTGTGTCTTAAGAGATTATTAGGAAATAGTTAAACTTTCATCTTTTTGCCCTTTTGACTTTGAACAACAAGAAAGGTCATGTTTATTGACTCTTATGTGACTAAATGGCTGCGGCCATAATCCTGTGGCATCCAATCCTGTCAGATCTCGGAAGCTAAGCAGGGTTGGGCCTGGTTAGTCCTTGGATGGGAGACTGCCTGGGAACACCAGGTGCTGGAGACTTGGGAGAAGGACCCAGCAACCCACTTCCCAAAACCAATCCACCATTGAAAACCCTATGAACAGCAGAGAAGCACTGACGTAGTGTCGCTATGAGTCAGATGCCAACTTAACGGGCACCTAACAACAACATGTGACTAAATAATATCCTAAATAAAAGTGTTTGAGTCTTGCTTCTCACAAACAGGTTCCATCCAGTGATATCATTTTATAGAGTGCCCAGATGCAAAATCCCAATGTGTACTGAATTCTCCATGCAGAGCCTGGTATGTAGAGAAAGCCCAATAAGGCTCTGTGAGTATTTCTCTTCCTCTTGCTGATTTTACTTTCTTGACTATCTCCATATTTATTCTTTTATTGCGAGGATGGACAGAGGAAATAAAAGATGGTAATGTCAAATTAGCAAATTAGGCCTTTAGCATGTTTGGTCTAAAATTTGGGTAGGGAGGAGATTAATATAAAATTTTTTGGACCATCAAAGAACTTGACTGGCCCTCAATAATTGTTCCCTCTCCTTATCAATATTACACCAAAAGTTGATTGCTGTGGCCTGTTATTGAAGATAAAACACAGGACTTCTAGGGAAGGGCTGCCTGGAATTGACAGTTCTTTAATTATGCTTTTTTGTCATCTTCTTACAGTCATTTTTCTTCCTGGGTCTAACTCTCCAAATCAACCATTGGACTTTGTTCTTTTGTGGCATTAAAATCAAATGTTATACTTGGCAGCAGGGCAGACTACCTTCCACGAGATTTGTTCTTTAATGATCCTGTGATAAAACAGACTTCACCAAAGAGTAATGTGGAAGGTAGGAAGTTAAGCATGCAGCTTGGGAATAGATAGCAGCAGAGACCAGGGAGAGAAATCTGATTTTGAATGAGGAGAGAAAAGAGCAGCTGGGAGTGAATGGGAAACATCAGGGAGCCAATCATACTGCTCAGGAAATGTCCAGGAAAAGATTATTTTTCTATCTGCTGAAACTAACTGCCCATGCCATACTAAAGAGTCTATTTGGTTTAGTAACTGGGCTTTTGTGAGTCTTACCCAGACTGTCAGTCAGGGGAAAGGCGTGTGCTGGAACTAGCATTCATTTTCACATCTTATGGAGGGTGGATGTGACATCGTCATTATTATTACTTGTGTCCATTAGATGTACAATACAAACAGATCTTCTAGGATGAACACAATCTTCCTATGGCTCTGACTCTTGCCTTGTAATTTTCACTGTTTGAAGATGTTTAGCACCGCCTTGTGAGTGGAAGTAGCAGCACTATGAATGGAGAATGAAAGTCTAAAATGCTGTAATAGCTGTGGTATGAGCCAGGAAAAAGGATTTGCTTTGCCCATAAAAAGGTGAGGCTTTGGGGAATTCAGCAGTATTTCATATTTAAGAAAAAAAGTCCTCTTGCATTGGCATATATTTTGCCATTGTATTCTGATTCTACTCTAATCCAAAATTAGAAAAAAAATAATAACTTGTCACAACCTTGGAGCTTAACCAACAAACATTTGTATCAAATTATTTGACTCATCTTGTCAAATTTAGAAGATTGGGTTGAATATGTTCAACTCAATGTAACCAGAATTTACTTATAGCTATAGTAAGGAGAATTAACCTTAAATATTCTCCTCTCTTTTATATTCTTATAGTAATTTAAAATATTTTAAGTACATTACCCAAATTGAAACCTTGTGGGAAAGGAAAATGTTATATAACTAAATTGAATGGTTACATTCTTCTTTAATCTTATATAAATATTGTCATCCAAAAACTTCCAAGGAAATTTTATATTTCTTTATTTAATATTCCATGATCTGCTATGCTTTATCTTTATTGCAATGATAACTGGATGCACAAAAGGCTTGAACAAACTTTTGTGAGTTTTTGAGAGTTGTGAGGGGCTGAGAATAGAAGCATAGCACTTGGGAACTGGGAAGGATGTTAGTCAGAGGAAGACAGAAAGAGTGAATGGCTTAACCATCACTCTACAGCTGGTTATTAGTGTAGAGCCTGTATCTTGACTTTCAGTTTGTGTTTTATCTCTGTACAACCCCGAATCCTACAGATTTTTTAAAAAAGTATGTAGTCCAAGACTCTAACCAGTTGTCTTAGTTTAATTGATCAGCCAGAGACTTGGATTGGAACTAGAATTTGTGCTTAGAATTTCATTTAACATTTGTTCAATAAGTACTTATTGAGTACTTACTCTGTAAAAGGTACTGTTCTAGGTACTTTGGATGAAAAAAAACAAACCATAAAACAAAACCAAACAAATAAGCAAACAAAGGTCCCTGTGCTAATGGAACTTAGAGCGAAGTTAAAGCAAACTACACCTCAGATGTCTGACAATTAGATTGTCCTGACTGCTGGGTATGGAGTGCTGTGTAACAGTTGCCATATTCTTCTACTGAGAATGGCTATTCTCAGAGGTTTGCCTGTTGGAGCAGTTGCTCTGCTGATAAAGATGTTCTTACAGAATTCTACAATGGCTTTCTGCCTTCCAAGGGTCCAAAAATGAATGAAAGTGTCAGTTTTGTCTTCAAGCTCTTATTTGTGATGCCTTTCTTCTTGAAGTGCATACAGCTGCACGCATACACGCATACAACCATATCTTATTTTGAAATCTTACGTAAGTCTTTCATGGGTCAGCTACAAGGTACTTTGCCTCTGAAATACTTTGTACTCTATTTAAAAACATCATATTCTTTTCTGTATTATAGGCACTTGCATAAATATCTGTCTCTTACTCTATAATTATAACTCCCTCAAGATAGCAACAGGGAAGAGCTAAAATGTTCTCATTGGATTATAGTTGGATTATTTTAACCCTTCAACTCTCTCCATCCTAATAGTCAAAATAACTCTTTCAGATTCTTAATGTCACCTTTTCAAACATACTTACTGGCTAGAGGTTATAATTGGAATAAGGAGCAAAAACTGCAAACCAGATACACTATATAATTGTTATGATCTTAAATATGTGTTTATTAGTGTAGATAGCAATAAACACAAAAAATGAAAACAGCTGTGTCAGGGAGATAGGAAAATGGGATATTTTTCGTTCAAATTTCTTTGAATACTACAACAAATATATTTTAAAAGATAATGTTACAGTGTTTAATCAGTGCTCATGTGGGGAATGCAAGAACTCTGAAGTGTTCATTTTGAATTCTCCACTCATGAATTATTCTAAAAAACCAGTGATCATCAATATAGGCATTGGGTAAGAAGTTATTCCCACTACATCCATTAACCCTAATGGTATTTAATACTGAGAAAGTGACAAGAAGAAACCAACTTCAAAAACTAAAACTGGAAAAATGTATCTCCCTCCCTGCAAAAGTCCCAATAGGACAAGAATGAAAAAAGACTCAATATTGGCATTTAATTAGTTATTTTCATATCTATGTCCAATACAACAAAAACAGAACGAGTATGGAAAAAAAGTTTCCCACTTTAATTTGACTTTTCAAATGGAGAGGTAGGAAGAACTGACTGCAAAGCAGGCTACAAAGGAGACTCTCACTGAATAGTAGCAGGAAATCTTTTAATTGTGGAAGCTGATAAAGCACTTTGTAAAGGCTTCTTTATCTGGTACAGAATGAATAGCTTTCCCTGTACACTTTTTAAGTATAGAAGAAAAAGACTTCAGTTTTATTTTGACCCTGATTACACGAGTCATGATCTAAAGAAAAAAAATTTGTCCTGATCCCCAAATCTTTCTGTTGAACGTCTCTAAAAAGTTCTGTTTTGCATATGTAAATTCCTGAGATTTGAGCAAGCATTTTAAAATTCATATTGAAACTGAAGAGAAACTGGGTAGACAGAAGGCAAGGTAGAAAGATGACTAGTTTTGAGGTGTGGTGGCCAGTGCCTGTGATCACAGCCTGGACTACAGAGTGAGACCCTATCTTAAAAGACTACTAGTGAAGGGGGAGGATGCTAACTAGTTAATAGGTACACACGAGCTTGACTTTAGAAGTAGCTGTCTAGGCTTAGGGTATATAGCTTAGTGGTTGAGCACTTGCCTGGCATACTTGAGGCCCTGAGTTCGATCTTTGGCATCAAGAGGAAAAAATAATGTAGTCTCATATAAGTAATAAATGACCATTTCAGATCAATAATGTCCATTTTAAACAGATAATGGTTAAAAGAAGAATTGTGCAAAATGGGCCTCCCTATTACAGTTACTGTCTTTTTGTGCCTGAGTTGTTTATATTCCTAATGCCTAATATATTAAGTTGATAGCAGTGCTGAAATATTTCATTATGTGTCTGGGATGTGCTGGGTAATTTGTTCACAGATTACAGAACAAGTGCCGCTGACCAGAGGATCATGTCTCAATGTTGGCCCCAATGGATATACTTCTTCAATTTAATAAATAATAACTTTATAAATATCCAGCAGTTCTTGGCATGGTTGTTTCCCTCGTCCATTCTATTGCTTATCCCTAATGCATGTGCATATGTGCATACGTGTGCAGAGCTCTGGTGGACTTGCCTCCATGCTCACGCCTGGAGTCTCTCATACACTCAAATACCTGCACACTTAGGTAATCCAGAATTATACAGTTATGTAGATGGGCTTGTATTTAGGAATTCCGAACCATAAAGGCAAAATATAAGAAAAAATGTACAAGTATCAATACAGACTGAGGATTTGCTATTCACTCATAGAAAACAGAATTGTCTGAAGAGATTTGAGATAGAACAGGAGTGAATAGTGAAGGAAGAGCCTTGAGTGGAGGACCTTGATCCAATGAATTGGGACATTCACCAGATTTGCTTTGCAAAAGCTTTGCAAAATGAAACAAGTAAAACTCTTGTTCTGATGTTTATCTTTCTCTAACATATCCATTGAGCCAGGAATGGCACAGTGTCGGGTAGTGTTTTTTTCTGCTATACATAGGGTCACTATGAGTTGGACATGACTCGATGGCACCTAACAACATTTCCTTATCAACAAGAGTACATCCTTGTCATTCTCCATTGCATTACACTGATTTATTTTCTTACTACTTAACATTATATGATTATTTTATTATTTAAAAAATATATATCACTATAACAATAGGGATTTTGCATCTCTGTTTTCACAGTTGGTATCCCCTCCACTTATTTTGGGGGCTGGGGTTTAGTTCAATTGGTATCTGCACTCCCTGAGGACTCAGGTTCGATCCCCAGCACCACAAAAACAGAAGGATGTGGCAATCCCCTCCTGAAGAAATCGTGAAACAATCAGCCATTGAAAACCCTGTGAGGGTCGCTTTGAGTTGGATCCAACCCAATAGCACCTAATAACAACCATCTCTTATTTTAAACATCTTTTTTTTGGTGCTGCAGATTGAACCCACACTCCTCTTGTATGCTGAGTAAATTCACTCTACTTTCCCTCTTCTTAGAACAGTGGCTGTGAAATAGCAGGCACTTACTAAAAATGTGTTATATGGGTGAATAAATGAATTCCATAGTTCAGATCTCAGTTTGTTAAGGTTATGAAGGTTGCCTCAATTTTTAACTATTTTTCAAGTTGGGGAGATGGGGCCACTTATATAAGTTTCAGTCTTAAGAAAAAATAAACAAGCACCTATAATAAGAGTTTCCATAGAGTTTAGTCAGAAATATATATATATATATATATATATATATATATATATATATATATGCATCAGAAATTTGTGGTTATTTTCAGCCTCATTAAAAACTTGAGGTGTTAGAAAGAAATAGATATTTACCTCAGATATAATTGAAATGAAATAATTTGTGTATCTAGTGGATATATTGCTATGTACTTACTCTGAAGTAGGTACCATGGTGAAACTGAGGTTACAGATTAAAGCAAAAGATGGTCTATGTCTTTATGAAGTTTATAATCTTGTGGAGAAGGGGTAATAAAATCATAAACTGCACAAATAATTATATGAATAATCAATTATTTAAGATAATTTTAAAACTTAAAAAGAAGAATTACATAATAGTAAAGTAAAAATAAAAGTGAGATAGAAATCTGGAGGAATAGTCAAGAAATTCTTTCTGCAAATACAATTTAAGTGGAGACATAATCTGAACTTTAAAAAGTTGCTGTGATAGGATAATTTATTAGTTATGTGAAAAAGAAACTAAAAATTGGTTTACTACCTCGCACCATACTAAGAAACCAGATTCCAAGTAAGTTACAGACCAGTTGTGGAAAACAAACAAAAATAAAAGTATCTAGCAGAAAATATTTAGGATAGGGAAGGAACTATTAAATCAGACATGATTAATGAAAGATCAACAAATAAAAGAAATGACAATAAAATTAGAACTTCTGTGCATGAAAAGACATGAAAATGTGAAAAGTTATGCCACAAATAGTGGAAGTTGCTTGCAACACCTAATTATGACAAAAGCATAGTGTTCTAAAATATACAAAGAGCTCCCTTATTCAACAAGATATACAGTAGTAACTCAGTAGAAAAATGGGTTAAGATATCGGCAAATCCCTTACAATAGAAAAACTCAAATGGAACACTAACATATGAAATATGCTCTATGTCAGAAGAAAAACAAAAAATTCTGAGACATATTTTCAACGCAATCTATTTGACAAAAATTAAAAGGTATGATAATACCAAGTATTAGTGCCTATCTTTACTTTTTTGCTCCAATATCACTTTATGTGCAGTTTCCCTTGACCTCTATATTTAATATTGCATCTCTCATCTTCCAACCCTCTGTCACTCTTATTTGCTTTATTTTTATCTATACTACTTCTATGTGAGATATGTATTTGTCTGTTTCTTTTTTTCCTATTTTTCCACATCATAATACCAACTCTGCTTTGGCCGATGCTTATACTTGGTTTTTCTGATATACAGTGTACACACATTTCTGGAAGTGTTTGTCACAGGATTATGCAATAAATATTTGTTGAATGAACAAATGAATGAGCTATGGAACCTTCCATAACTTGTTGGTGTGGTATCTGTTGATACAAACACTTTGGGAAGCTACTTGCCAATAATGTCAAAGATGAGCTTAACATAACAGTGTTTCTAAGGCAGGTGTATTCTCTCAGATAACCTGTTATACTTTTGCCACATAATTTCATTTGAATTTTCATTTCACCATTATGGTAACAATAATAAGTTGAAAACAATGTAAATGTCCATCAATAAAATAATAAGCACATTTTAATGCATTCTGGCAGCAAAATACCACACAGCAGTTAAAGTGGATGACCTAGAGCTACCTGAACATCAACATGGGTAAGTTTAAAGGGCACAGTTTGGAAAGGCAGATGCAAACTGCAGAACTTCAAATACAGTTTAATGCTAACTTCTAGAGGTTAATACATTATTTATGAATATATGAATAAGTAGTATCAGTTTATAAACATATATGGGAATGAAAAGCATCAAATTCAGCCTAGAGATTTGCCCCTTGGGATGGAAAGGATAACTAACAGGGTCAGGTAAAGCTATAGTCAGGGCTTCTTTGTAATGTCTGATTTCTTAAGCAGATTGCTGGGTTCATGGTGTTTTGATTCTCTCCACTTTTTGGGAGGGTCTGAGAAAGATATGTGAGGTACCATCAATAGAATTTGCTATTTATTTGGGCCAGGGTAGATGAGATGAATGAGATAAAGAAATTCTAACTCATCTACTTTTAGAGAAACCATGTAGTAAATATGCAAACTGGTAATTACTGTGCAAAATAATTATTTGTTTTATAGAGGAAGAGAATGCAAAATTCAGTTATATCTAGACATCATTACTGTATGGAATCTATTTTAAAAGGTCAATTTATGTATAATAGGTTCAATTATATTGAGAAAAATATATCTAGATTTGAAACTCCAAACTATTTGCATTACTGTTTATATGGAGAAAAATAATCAATTTAATAATAAAGG
Organism: Pedetes capensis; assembly: GCA_007922755.1. NCBI lineage: Eukaryota > Metazoa > Chordata > Mammalia > Rodentia > Pedetidae > Pedetes > Pedetes capensis. The sequence continues at coordinate 53,165 of VMDO01012230.1, read as the reverse complement.
TCTAATCAAGCATCGGTAAACTAATGTGGCACAGAATACATATTCTTTGGGAATGCTGTAATAAATTTAGTTAATGAATTCCTTTTAGAAGTTGCTCACAGCTAGAAATATAAGACCAAACGTTATGTCCGATCACTAGTTAATGCATCTTCTAAATATGCAAGTTGTTTTTGTAAAATATAAATTAATTAAAGTGTCTACATTTGCAGAATCTTAATACATTTTGAAAGCAAAATCCATTGAGGGGTTTTTATTCAGGATTTGTAAAAAGAAAAATGTCAATAATCTTGAATTCAACGAGAGATATCTTTTCTGAATTCAAGATAATATAAATTATAATAATCACCATAGATCCCTTTGTTGTTGTTTGTTGTTGTTAGGTGCTGTCAAGTCAGGTCTAAGTCATAGCAACCCTATGTACAACAGAAAGAAACACTCCCCAACACTGTGCCATGCCAGGCACTATGTCAGTGCTTCTCTTCTATTCATAGGATTTTCAAGGGCTGATTATTTCAGGATTGTTGTGGGGGTGGGCTTCCAGATCCTCATCCCATTTCTGCGGTGCTGGGGATCTAACCCGGGTCTCAGAGAGCACAGAACAACACTCTACCAACTAAACTAAGCTCTAGTCCCATAGACCCTGCTGTTGTTGTTGTTAGGTGCTGTTGAGAAGGGTCCAACTCATAGCAACCCTCAAATGGTTTTTAATGGCTGATAGTTTCGGGATTGCTTTGGGAGTGGATTGCCACATTCTTTTCCCATTGTTGTGGTGCTGGGGATCGAACCTCAGTCCTCAGAGAGTGCGGTGCAGTGCTCTACCCACTGAGCTAAACCCCAGCCCATAGATCCTACAGTCTTTCTTTCTTTCTTTTTTTTTTTAACTGAGTTACCAATATAAAATTGTGTTCTAAGCTAGTCATGGTGGCTCACACCTGTAATCTCAGACACTTGGGAAGGTGAAGTTAGAGGATCTTGAGTTTAAGATCAGCTTGGGCAGCATAGCAAGTGTGAATCTCAAAAAAATAAAAATAAAATACAAAAACAAAAAAACCCCCAAGAAACAAAAACAAAAAGAAAAAAAAATTGTCTAAGCACTTACATTTACCAAGTAGGTGGGGGCTGGGGTTTAGCTCAGTTGGTAGAGCGCTTGCTCTGTGTGCTCTGAGGCCCTGAGTTCTATCCTCAGCACTGCAAAAATGGAGAAGGACTTGGGAACCCACTCCCCAAACAATCAGCCATTGAAAACCCTATGAATAGCAGAGAAGCACTGACATAATGCCAGGCATGGGGCAGTGTCTGTGAGTGTTTCTTCACACCACACAATGCCACTTGACAAGTAGGTGAGTTCTCAAGAATGAGTTCTCCTCACCAGTAGGTGAGTTCTCAAGAATATATTGTTTTTTATAAAAGAAATCAGGGTGAAATAAATGATTAGTTTGACGTATTTTACTTACTGTTTTTAAAACTTGTATTCTGTAGGGTTTACTAAATTAGTTTTCCTAGACACAGCTTCTTTTGAAGTTTTCATGGAAGTCATGGTGAAGCAGCATGAGAAAACTGAAAGTATTTCAAGAGACTCAGGAGTTGGGCAAAATAAAAAATGTATTGCAAGGTCAGTCCACGGAAATGACTCCTCTCAGGACTGACCCGAACCCCAATTCTTCTGGGGTTATATAGTTTACAGGGTGGGGGTTGTCAGTTGAAACCACATGTTCACAGCCTGTGTGATCATCTGTAGGTGGGTTAAGCTGGTTACCATGGAAACAGGCAGGTAACAGCTACATGACACAAGAAATAGGGAAGTGGCTTACAGGCTGGAGAGTACCTCAATGGAGTGAGTTTAGTAGTTGTAAGAAACTGAAAGTGGGTTAAAGGGTGGAGACAGGCAGATAAGAAGCAAAGAGATGGGAGGTGACTTACAGGGTGGAACGTATAAGTTTTAAACAAGGAACATTAAGTTCTAGTAATTATATTTTAAGCAAACATTATGACATCTTAATTTTTGATTTAAATTTTTCTACAACAATATTATAAATCTCCTCCAAATAGCACAGTAAATTTTAGCTCTAAGATCATTCCTACTCTTTTAGAAATAAAACCCTTAATCTCACATCACTTCTTTTCCAATTTTCTTGGTAGGTGGAAGTGCGCAAGTGATGTGATAGGATTATTCATTATAGGAAGGGAGAAAATATATTTAATGTCAATTCAGATTACTTTTGATTTTTTTTTACTCCTTTTGACAAATGTGGACTGAACAGTCTCCTTCCCTGGAGAGGAGTCTACATCTAATTGACAAAAACTCTAACTCTCAGTGAAGGCTGCTTATTCAGAATTTGCTGCTGTCCATTTTACAGGACACCTTCACATTCAGTGGTGTCCACATGTGGAGCAGCATTCCAGGGTCAATTCTTCCCTGCATTAAAAGGAGGAGAAGAAGGACAGAAGAAAGCAGGAGAAAGAATTCATAGATTTACAAGCAGACGGAGTTATCTGAAGATCAAATAGCTTCGTTCTGGGACACCCATGCCACACTCCCTCACCCCACCTTCGTCCCTGTGGCAGGCAGCAGGCACCCCAAGAGCTGTGGGAATACCACACAGTCTTAATGGCTCATTTGCTTAAGCAGCAAGACTGTTTCATTTCCTCAGATCATGTGTTGAATCATTAGATAAAGTTGCCTTAGGGGCACGGAGCTTAGGGAGAAGAAAAAAAGAGGAACTGCTTCAAAAATGTTTTCTTTCTAGATTCATCTCAATTTTCAATCATAATCAACTCGGTGGAAAGACACTGTTAACACACCCTGGAGAATGAATGATGGAGCGGGTAACGAGCTACTCTTTGCAATTCCAGCAGTGCCATTCACAAATGAGAGTAGCCATCCTTCTCAGGCAGAAATCCTCCAAAGGCATTTGAAAAGTGACAGTTAATTGAAATGCTCAAGAGTGAATTCTTCACAGTGAGACTGAAGTTGCTCAAGCGATCATTACTGAAAAAATATTAAAAATTTGTACAGAGTGACAATGGGTTTTATTTATATATCATATATGAAACTATACATAATATGATTTATATCTAGAAATCTCTCCACTCTCCTATCTAGGAAAACCCAGGAAAAATTTTGTACTCTGTTAGAGCTACTCACAATGTCAACACACTTAGAAAGAGAACTGAGTTATCCAAATGTAAAGCGAGAGACTAGGGACTTATAAGAAATCCCAGACTTTAAACTATCTTTGGATAACTCAGAGAATATTACACCTGGTCCTGCTGACTGTCTTAGAAGCTTACTGCAGAAATCTCTCACCTCCATTGTGCTATCAATTTATGCCTGACACATTCAATCTAGTTGAATAAAGACTATGTCTAGAAAATCATTGAATTTCCCATGATCAGAACTCCAGGTTCATCATACTTCAAAATGCATACCTGATATAAAGAATTTTGGAGTCTCAGTTTGGAAGATTTTGTAACATCAAAATGGAGAAAGTTTGAACATCGTGCAATGTCTTGAACTTTATATCATGAATTATAATCATTTTTAAGGAAAAATATTTGAATAAAATACAAAAGCCTGCTTCAGCTCTTTAGTTTTTCATATTCCAGGACTTCCACTTGCAAACCCAGGATTTACACCTTCAGAATCATAGCTTCACACAATCAAAGACAGAAGAATGAAGGATCTCTAGTTAAGAAAAATCTGAGTTATAATTCTGGCTTCTTCCAGTGGCCAGATATGAAGCTTTGGGGCAAGGCTATACTGAATCTTGGGGTTTTTATTTGCAAAATACAGGTGTAATATTTTCTAGAATTGTTCTGAGGAACCAGAACAGCTTTACATGTAGGCTGATTACCTGTATCTTTCCTACACCTTCACTCCTTAAGAAGAGGACCTGTACTTCCCCCAACTTAAAAATAGTAAATAGCCCACTGTGTTGGTTTCGGTCTAAATGACCCCCAAAGGTCATGTAATTATATCTTGGGTCTCCAGCTGGTGGTGCTGTTTGTGGAGGATCTGCCATGCCATGAGGCCATGGGCCACAGGCCCTGCCACCTGCTGCTGCTATGTCTGCCCTGCTGCCATTATGGACTGATTTTCTAACTGTGAGTGCCCCCCCCTGCCCCCACACCCCCCC
>VMDO01012230.1:0-48929 GCA_007922755.1 Pedetes capensis | reverse complement strand
ATTTTGTATCACTGTGTCTTGGCTGTTGAACTCTCTATTCCACCAGAACCACTGAACTCATTCCACTTGCTTTAACGGCTTTTCCTTCACTTAAGCCTACATTTAAAAAAAAAATAATTATTTACACAATGTTTTCTCAGGTTGGCTTCTCAAATACTTCTTGCAAAAACAGTGACAATTATAAGACTAATAGATATTGACAAGATAGAAGTTGAAACTAATATTTACAGAAGCACCCTACCTACTGTATCTAGTTTCCCATGTAATTTTCATAACAATCACTGAAAACAGGAATTGCTATGCACACTAATTTGCAAGTGAGGGAATTAAACCACAAGGAAACTGAGGAACATTCCCAAGTCCCCACAGTTAATATGTGGCACAACTACAGCTGAAACCCAGGTTTTCCTAATACTAAAGCATTGGAGCCTGCAGCCCTACTGTGGCCACCGATCCCATCAGATCTCTGAAGCTAAGTAGGGTGGGGCCTGGTTAGTACTTGGATGGGAGACCACCTGGGAACACAAGTGCTGCAGGCTTGGGAGAAGGACCCGGCAAAATGCTACCCAAAAATCAATCCGCCATTGAAAACCCTGTGAATAGCAGAGAAGCACTGACAATAGTGTTTTGCCTATGGTACATAGGGTCGTTATGAGTCAGACACCGACTCGAGGGCACCTAACAACAACAACAAAGAGTCAGACTGTGGAGTTGGCTTGTTAAACCTTTGTTTGCTTGTTATTTAAATTTACTAACTGAGTGTATTGATAAATTGTCAGTAAATATTTGATTTAATGGAATGAAACAAGCATGCATTTGAGATTCCAAGTGATTCCTACAATTATTTTTAAGAAGATAGGATGCAGATAGTAGTTTATAAAGGAAGGACAAAAAGTTAAAAATGAACCTAATTGCTCTTCTTGGCATATATACAAGTGAGCTATAATTAAGAGTTCTGGAAGTACAATGATAAAAATATTCTCTAAACTTTTATAGTAAACATAGACTTAGCAAAATAATATATTGTACATGATAAATGTATACAACTTTTGTCCACTTTAAATAAAGAAAAAAATTCACACCATCCTTTCATTTCCTGTTTCAAAAGTTGCTAAATCTATGTTTACTCCTCCCATCTAGCTGAAATTTTGAAATTTTATATCCTTTGACCAACAGCTCCAAACACCTTCCTACTGTTTGTTTTAGAAGTAAGAAACTGACAAAGCCTCTACAGCATCTGCCACTGTATCTTTAAAATATGGATGATAACTAACTTCTGGCTTGTTGACCTCAGCGCAAGCACCATGTGCAAAATGAGCTCAACAGGCCACAGTCCTAAAGTCTCAGTGAATGTGACAGGCATCTGCTGTGTCTCCCTAGAGTAAGTGTGGACTGGGGTATAAACTGAAGTCTTATACCTGATATGTGGCCTGCAAATGCTGAGTCTTGTTCACAAGTGTCAGAAAGACAAGACATTGGACTGTACATTTCAACCACAGTGCATGTGAGGATTTTGCGAGCTAGCAAACTAGTCCACATCTTTTCAGAAAAAAATGTCTCACTGCTTGTGAAAATGAGTGTTTAATTGAGCCATAAAATAATAAAAATAGTAGAAGCACTTGCATTCACTTTTATTAAAATGGTCCCACTAAAACTAATGTCTCCAAATTTCACAAATCCAACGTTCTTCAAGTATTCAAAATTGAGTCACTCAATGTTTGTAGAACCATTGAACAGGACTCATATCTTCATTTTCTTATAAGAACTTCAGTAGATTTTTTTTTTTGCATAGCATAATGTTTTGAAAGAATAATGTAGAGTGGGTTAAGGCACTCTTGATAATATTAGTTCTTTCTTCACAAATCCATTCCTGAATATTGATCATGTAAAAGCATTGTGTTTGCCTGAGATCTGTATGAGCCTGTGGAGGAAGATACACACACACACTAAAATACTGCTATTGTAGACAAATGTTGTAATAAAGCCCCCAACGTTAACATTATGAAGGAGGGAGTTATTAGTAGGGACAAGAAGAAGTTCATGGATAAAAGTGACTTTGAGCAGGACCTTTCAAGATATGGAAGCTTGTGACAGGAAATGAGGGAAATTGTATTCCAGTTACAAACATGAAAACCGGAGCTGAAGTTGGCAATTATTTGAAAGGTTTTACTAACATTTTAGGACAATTTGAAAGGTTTTAATCTCATTCACTTTTCTGTGTGAATGTCAGCTGAGTTACATTTGCTGTTGTGAAAGCCAATGGAAAAGGAAGTTTCCAGAAGTATCAAATAACACGGCAATGTCCAGTAGCTAGAGCCAGAGAAGAGGCGTGAGTGAGACAATTAGGAAGTCATTTCTCTTTTCTCAGAGGGAAGTCTGGAAAGCATTAGGAGTAGTGAGGATGGAAAGAGCTGCATGTGAGGGAAGGAAATAGTGACAGCTGGTGCAGAAGCTACCTGTTAGTTTGAGAGAGAAGCCATGCTAAGTAATGGGAAGAAATGCAGAGTCAAGTCTGGAAGGGGGCCACCATGATCCAGCAGAGGTGAAGAATGGACAATGCAGAGGGAAGGAGGTGTGGTCAGGGTGCAAATCTCCAATGGCCTGCATTCCATGAGCTAAGGAAAGGGTCCAGAACATTCTACCTTTGGAAAGAGAATTTAATAAGCTTTAATTGAGGATGGTTATGGTAAGATTTCGCTGGGATTTAGCTCAGTTGGTAGAGCGCTGTGCTGCAGTCTCTGAGGTCCCGAGTTCAATTCCCAGCATCGCAAAAATGGGAGAAGGACCTGGCAATCCACTCCCCAGGCAATCCCGAAACAGTCAGCCATTGAAAACCCTATGAGGGTCGCTATGAGTCGGACTCGGATGGCACCTAACAACAACAAATGGTAAGATTTACATAAGAAGCCCTCTTTTGTTGCTATTGTTGTTATGTGCTGTTGAGTTGGGTCTAACCATAGCGACCCTATGTTCAACAGAACGAAACACTTCCCAACATCGTGCCATTTCTGGCACTACTGTCATAGCTTTTCTGATATTCATAGGGTTTACAATGGCTGGTTGTTTTTTGGGAGTGGGATGCTGGGCTCTTCTCCTTAGCCTGCAGCACCTGGTGTTCCTAGGCGGTCTCCCATCCATGGACTAGCCAGACTGACCCTGCTTAGCTTCTAAGATCAGACAGATTGGGTGTCAGGGTACTATGGCAATACACTAAGAAGCTGCCTTTTAACACTGGGTAAATATGTTCTTTGTGAAATCATAGTGCTGCATTACAAAACAAAACAAACAAATAAACAAAGCTCCCCAAACTCAGTATGTCTTCTGGCCTGGAATATGTTAAAACAGATCTGCATATATTCATTTTATTCAGCTTTATGAATTACAGAACATTTAAAAATACCCTAAATGTCCACACAACCAACAAGAGGCCGGTGGCATTGTTGCCTTATGGATAAGAGTGTAGTGGCTCAGAGAGGGTAAATGACTTGCCAAAGTCACAGGATCAAGAAATGGCAAAGTGCCTGGCCCAGTGCGCTCTGGCTGTTTTGGTCTCTGTCTCTAGTAAGTTCTCTTGAAGGACTGATGTACCTACTAAAAACAGCCAAGGAACTACAGTGGTTGGTGATTGTCAGCCCAGCCTAACCCTGGCATTAGCTGACCCAGAGTGCAGCAAGAAGTGGGTGCCTGAGCTGTCCTAATTCCTGTACAGTAGTCCTTGTTCATTTCCTTCTTTTGAATCCTCTGGAATTTACAAAAGTAAGCTTACAGTAATTATATGAATCATACAGAGAAAGAAATGTGTACTGATAATTTTTTTGTTGTTAGGTGCCTTAGAGTCAGGTCTGACTCAGCAACCCTCCTAGGGTTTTCCATGGCTGATTATTTTGGGGTTGTTTTGGGAATAGATTGCCACGTCCTACCCCCATTTTGCAGTGCTGGGGATTGAACCCAGGTCCTCAGAGAGTACAAAGCAGGACTCAATCTACTGAGCTAAACCTCAGCCCCTAGGGAAAAAAAAATCAGCCATTGAAAACCCTATGAGAGTCGATGGCACTGATAAGTAGACATACACATTTTGGCTTTTTGGTTTTGTTCTTCTAAACAGAAAATACTCTTCTTATGATATGACTTCGTGTCTTTGGGTTGGGTCATTATCATCCAGTCCCACAGTAAATTCTGAATGAACTTTACAGATTCATACAATTGAGGCTAAGAGCTTCATCTGTGAGGAACGCACCAAGGTATAACCAACTTCCACCGCCCTCCCAGAGCATTCACTTGGTCACCATTTTGGACATTTCTTTGATAAAAATTCCTAGGGTTTGAGATTTTGGAGGTATTTCTATGTAATTATGAATCCACAAGATCATTATGTATATGTATATTCCTGAGGTGAAATGAAAAGGAAGGTCACCAGATATGAAGAGGTAAGGTCACTTTGGGCTGGGATTTAGCTCAGTTGGTAGAGCACTGCGCTGCAGTCTCTGAGGTCCTGAGTTCAATTCCCAGCACCGCAAAAATGGGAGGAGGACCTGGCAATCCACTCCCGAGGCAATCCCAAAACAGTCAGCCATTGAAAACCCTATGAGGGTGTCGCTATGAGTCGGATACCGACTCGAAGGCACCTAACAACAACAACAACAACAAGGTCACTTTGGGGGAGGTTTCATGAGTCAGCAACGTTGATGTCATGTCAGAAAATGGAAAAGGAGAAAGAAAAGTTTTGATTCCGTAATATGACCATTAACTTTAGAATATGGAGGAGTGCATTAGAGACATCAGTGGAAGAGTTTTGAAGGACCGAACCCGCATCGCATGTGGATCAGGAGACCCCGATCCACTCGGCCTGGAGCTGAGTGTTAGGAAGGAGGAGGTTTTGTCTTCAGGGAGGATGCTTTGGACCAGCCTGAGGAGGGAGAAGGCTCTTGCAGGGGCACAATAAAGACACACGGGACCTTGGGAAAAACGAAGGAGGAAGGCTTTGTGGAAGAGAGGAGAGATGATGTTGTGGGGACAAGAGGCAGGGCACAGGGCGGGAGCATAGGGTGTTCATCCAGCAGTGTGTGTGAGGGCAGGGTCACAGAGACAGGTGCAGCCCAGACCTGCCGGAGGCCCAGGCTGGGCTGGAGCAGGAGGTGTGTGCGCTGCTTTGGGAGTCCACCCTCAATGTCTTGGGGACTGTTTCTTCCCTCTCTGATATTCAAATCTTAGCCCTGGCCCTTTACTCCTCTGTTCCTGACTCTCCTGTCTTTTGACTAAAGTCCTTCCCGCTCTTCTCCCGCCTCTGCCAGGGTGTCTGTGGCCATTTCTAGGCTTGGCATACAGCTCTTTGTTTCTGATTCTATTTCCTGCTTAATCTGTGTCTCTTGGATGCTCTGGGACTGATTATCCCTTAAAAGCTGATTCAAAGTCATTTCCTTCTCAACAACATACTTATTTAGGAGGAAGTTAGTAGTAGATAGGTGCTTTTTCCTCCAGTTTTTTATGGTCCCAAATTATTGGTGCTATCATTCCTTCATTGTGATCTCACATAATGCAATTACCGTAGCCTTTACTAATGGTAAAAAACTAAATTTCTCAGTTTGTATCATAGAATAATATAGTATTAATAACAACTTAGTGCAGTATTTCAATTTTTTAGTGTGGAATTTTAGGTTCAGAATAAAATATATGCTACCTTTCTTAACTATGCTCAGAACAGTAATATATAAAATGTACATTTTGTGTTAACAATCATTTAGACTGCTTTCCTAGATTTCTGGTATATATAATAAAAGATTTCTGATGTCAAGCACTTTAAATAGAAAGCAAAACAGCTTGGAATTTTACACAAGAACTACCCTTAGGGGGTATCTAGCTTTCAGGTCTGAATTCTTTAACCAATTTTCATTTGAGTCAAGCAGATCTATCTTTGTCTCTTTGGATTTCAATATTTTCTTAAGAGAGTCTGGTAGGGTGAAGCAGATGTCAAAGATATTGAACAAATGTTCAATTTATTCCATCCAAACAATGCTGTGAATTACACAGTTTCTAAATGCAACAAGAGTCTTGACCTTATGAATTTCTCTTTCCTTCTAGAAGCTAATAAAAAGAGAAGGCAGAAGAAAGTGCTTCATAATGTTACACATATTCAAGTCCACACTTTGATAATTTCTTGTTAATGCAAAGTCAACCTTTAGAAAATGAATTTTAAAAAATGATCAAGCTCAGGGCCAGACTGATTTGTTGAAATTCAACATATTATAGCAGATCTTAATCCAGCTGACAGTTGCTAACAAGCAGTCTGACTCACAGACACTCTCTCTACATGAATAGCATCTTTTCACCACATTTATGTTATACTAAGTAATGATACTTGTAGACAATCATAAAAATTAATGAGTGAGCTAATGAGGGCATTCCAAATTATAATCCGCATGAGAAAACACAGCTAACTATGGTTAGTGACTGAGGCCCATCTGTAAAAACTGTAGATATTTACTGAAAAATAACATGAAGAAACCTTTGGGAACATGTATCATGAATAAATAATTGCTGTGTTGAATTCAGGAAGAATCAAGAGCTATAAATACAGTAAGAGAGATGGAACTTATAAGACTTCTTATATATGATTAAAGATAGAAATTATATGATGGATTAAAATGGCATGAGGCTGAGTAAACATAATTACAAATATCTGAAGGCAAACTGAAAACTTTGAAACAAATATAAACATATTATTAAGTGATTATTAAATAAAATGACTAATGTTAAACTTGTGAAAAATAACTAAAATTAGTTGATTTCTTTCTATAAGCAGATGTACTCTTGGTGTTTACATGAGGGAGTTTGTAGGGCTTGTGCAAACATATCCCTACCGCAGGACTTTTGCACTCGGTATTTACCTTGCCTGGAAAACTCTTACCTTAGATAGCTATGTAGCTGGCTACCTCTCTTTGGATTATGATTAAAATGGCATTTCTGCAAGGCCTTTCCTCCTGCTCCTTACTCTAAATTTGTGACTCAAAATTTTATCTACTTTCTTGTTTACTTTCTTCCTCAGAACCTATCAGCTTTTAATATATTGCATATCTTAGTTGTCTTTTTATTGCTTTCCGCCTCCTCCATTTGAATATATATGTCTCTATATAGGTAAGAACTATTGTCTCTTTTTTGACTTCTTTGTTCATGTTTCCTAGAATAACACTAGGTATATGTTAAATATTCAGAGAACATTTCTCTCCTGCTTCAACTGTAACAGGAGAGAGAAGACAGGGAAATGTGGGGGCCATGGGAAGGGAAAGAAAGCATCTGGTTTGAACGTCACCAGCTGAGAATCAGTAATTTGACACAACTACCAGGAAGACAGTTGTGGGGACGGCCTGTATGGAGACGTTATTTTTGAGAGACATCTTACATAATGCTAAAGTAGTAATAAGCCATGCATGGGGTAAGAAAAGATGGAAATTTTGAGTTTTGCCTCCCCTCTGTAATTCTGTGCTTCTTGGAGACATGCCAGGCAACTCCCTTGTGACTGTTTTCTTAAACCTATACAAGGTATTATCCCATTTTACTAAAGAGAAATTCTTCCTATAGAAAACAATGGAGGATCTTTTGATCTTATTGGTATGTCCCCAGGCTGTGACAAGGGACTTTGTAAGCTCATGTCACACTGGGTGCCCAGAGCTGCGTGCCCAGGACTGATGTCATGTGGGGTGTGCCTTAGGTTAAATAAAACTGGAGGGAATATGTGTGCCGCTCTCTTTTTGGCTTCTTTTTTGCTCTCTGGCCAAGTCCTACCTGTGTCTTGGACCTCTCCCCCCGCCTCCGCCCACCTCTCTCTCTCTCTCTCTCTCTCTCTCTCTCACTCTCGCTCTCAGTGCCCGTATGTGTTCTAAAGTGGGTACTTAATAAACTCCATAACTTTGCTTTATTCTCTGACTCATCCTGAAATTCTTTTCTGTGATGAAGCCAAGGGCCTGGCTTACCCTGAGTGGAGGTCCCAGCTAGGGGAACTGCTCAGGCAGGTGACCATGCTGAGCCACACCTCTCTGCCACAGCACTGGTGATGCAATGACACACACATGGAGGTCACAGGTTGCTGTGGCCTGGGTCTTCCCCCAAGGCTGTGTTGGGAGCTTTATCTCCAGCGTGGTGGTGCTGAGAAGTGGAAGGACCTCTAAAGGATGGGGACAAGTGGGGGCCCCTGCCTCATTAGGGGAGCTGCTCTCAGAAGGCATTGAGGTGGCTCTTAAGGGACTTGACCTCTTATAAGAGTGACCCTAACCCTGCACCAGTGTCTGTCTTCCTGTTTTGTGATGTGACACATTCCTCTTGCAGGTGCCCCCACCTTGATACTATTAGGCCCTCACTAGAGGCTGAACCTAATGGAACTGTTAGATTCTGGACTTTCAGCCTCCAAAACAGTGGGTAAATAAACCTCCTGCATCCATACAGTCAGTGACTATTACATGACAGAAATGCCAAACCCACTAGCAGTTGGTTGCCATGGTAATTTTACCTGGCGATGTGGAGGCTGTCGTGGAGCTGGGTGATGGGTGGGGGGGCTGGGAGAGTTTAGAACAGCCTGAAGCAGCTTGGGGTACACCAGGAGAATGTGGTGGGTGATTGTGAGGGGTGCTCAGAGGATGAGGGGAGTAGGGAACGAGTCTGAGATGGAAACCAGGGTTCTGTTGGAAACCGGAAATGGCCCCCCTTATTACACCATTGCAAATAACCTGGCGACATTGTGTTCAGCCCCACATATCTTATTGTTGTTGTTAGGTGCTGTCGAGTCGTATCCGACTCATAGCAACCCTCACAGGGTTTTCAATGGCTGGCTGTTTGGGGATTGCCTCAGGAGTGGATTGTCACATCCTTTTCCCATTATTGCGGTGCTGGGAATTGAACCCGAGACCTCAGAGACTTCAGAGCGGCGCTCTACCAAATGAGCTAAAACCCTGCCCCATGTACCTTATACAACGCTACAATTAAGAAGGACGGACTAATTTGGTAGAAGAAAATTCAAAGCAACAAAATGGTCAGCGTGTGGCATGGGAATTATTGGCTGCTCTCAGTCAGATTTACAGTGGAAAATTCGCAGACTGGCCAAGAATAAATGCACAAGGCGATGTTGAGAAACCCCTTGGTACAGAGACAAGTGAGGGTGACAAGAAGCCAAGCGTTTTGCACGAGGACAGTTGCAAAGAGGCCTCAAGGGCACCTGAGCATCCCTCAGGGCTATTCTTCCCCATCGAAGGTCTGGAGAACTTGTAGGGTATAATTGCTTTCTGAAACCCCAGGATGCTCCCCTTCAGCTCCCCCCAGGACCCCTTTGGATTTGTTTCTCTGCATCCAGCTGGCAAAGCACTCCATCGGGCCATGGGCCCAGCTTGATCGTTCTACAGATGTGCAGGATCCAAAAGTTACAAGCTCGTGGTGGCTTCATAGAGTTGTCAAAGAAAGTCTGGAAGACCAGGTAGATGCTTTCAGTGGTGTATCAGCCCCTGCAGAGAGCTCCAGTCGGGAAATGACAGTGGGGACCACTGAAAGGGAAAGTGACCAGCAAAGTGCCTCACCTGCCTGGAGATGGCCACAACTGCAGTGCACAGACCTGGGGAGCTAGAGGATGTCAGGCTTTTCATGTCCTTGGATTTTGCCCCTCTCCACAGTGAGGACAAGATGGTAGACTTGAAGTTTTATGATTTAACAGCTGCCTGGGTGGGTTTTGCTCGTGTTTTCAACTGATTACTCCTCTCTACTTGCTTATTTCTCTCTTTTGGAACAGGAATGTTTACCATGAACCTGCCCTACCACTGTGTATAGGAAGTATGCAAATTTTGTTTGTGATTTCCTTTTTTAATAGAGGCTTGTATCTGAAAGAGTTGGCCTTGAGTTTCAGAGGAGACTTGACACCTGGACTTGTGAGTGATGCTGGAGTGAAATGAGTTAAGATTTTGGGACAACAGGGGATAGAATGAATGCATTTTGCACTGTGAGCCAGACATGAATCTCGGGAGGCCAGGGCTGTGATGCTGGTGTTTCCATATGGATTGTGTAGGTCCCCCCAGGATTCATGTGATGCATGCGGTGGTGGCAGTTAGGAGGTAAGGACCAATGAGAGGTACCTAGCCCACAGGGGAGCTGCCTTTGGAAGGGATGAAGGTAGCTTGTGTGGAAGCCCTGAGCTCTCAAGAAAGCAAGGTAGAAGAGTGACCTTGACCCCCGCATTTTCTGCTATGTAATCACAAACACCCAGTTCATGGATTGGATATTGGAGTCCATTTTCTACTAAAAAATATGAAATAGGTAGCATGCATCTTTTTTGAGTTACGCCTAGTAATAATAATGTTATTGTTGTTAGGTGCGGTCAAGTTGGTATCTGACTCGTAGCCACCCTGTGTACAACAGGCAAAACACTATTGTCAGTGCTTCTCTGCTATTCATAGGGTTTTCAATGACTGATTGTTTTTTGGGAGTGGATTGCCGGGTCGTTCCCCCAGTAATAATAGTAGCTGCCGTTTATTAAACACCTATTAGGTTACAATGCTAAAATCATTGCAGTTATTTTCTTTATCTATTTTGTAGATGAAAAATATTTAAACTAAGGAAAATTACATAACTTATTCTTGGTCACAAGGTTAATAAGCAGCAAGGCTAAGGTGTGAACTCAGGTCTATCTCAAGTCAAACTCTAGGTGTTTTGCAATATAGTACTGCCATGGTATAATATTTAAAATATAATTAACTACTTACTTTTAACTATTTTACTTTTTTAGTAACTTCTGTGCCTAGACCTATTGACCACATTAAAGCAAAAACAGCACCTCTATAACATGCTCTGAATAATCTGATAATTATCTGTTAAGAAAAACAGGAAGAGAGACATTTAATTATTTCATGCTCTGAATAAAATTTGCCCTAATCAATCTGTCATTTGTCAACATTTAAAGATCATCATTAAGTTTCATTTTAGGAATTTTAAAGTAAGCAATTAAGTCAACTATGAAAACAGATATTTCGTGACAAACTGAAAATGACATCCATTTGTATTTCACATTTGAAATCAATAAAATAACCTGATATTAAAAGCTATTTCACAAATCTTTTATAAATGGAAAAAACCACAAGTGTTTATTAAAAACCAAACAGATTAAATACACATTTCTGTGATAAAGATTTAATTAACATTGTTATGTTTTTAGAGTGAAATTAAAATAGATTTATTATATGTATCTAGTGCATTATATTGGAATGATTAGTTTAATTTTCCCAGTAAGAGAAAAGACTGAAAAGAGAAGGGAATGTATTTGGAATTGAACTCAGATGAGCCAAGCTCATTTAAATTTGTGATGAGAATATTTCTTTCTGGTTCAATTGTTTACTATTTTCTTCAAGAACATATGCATGACAGCTCATTAGGAAAGCAATTTGCCAGTTTTTATCAAAAGATTTCAAAATGTTCAGACTCTCTGATTTAGTAATATATTTCTTGGAACTTATGCTAAGATAATAACTTGAATTTTAGGAAGCGCTTTAAATACAAATGCCTCACTGTAGTGTTGTTATTTTATTTTAAAATATTTTAAATTACAAAAATAATGCATGCTTCTTAAATAGTGCAGGAGAATATATAGCACAGTGACAGTGCTTCATCTCCCACCCTTCCTCAGAAATTATATCAACAGCATGTTATTTATAACCTTGAGGAATTAGTTTTAACAAAGCATATTATGTTCATGCACACCCACATTATTTCACACAGATAGCATCATGTAGTCAGATCAATGATTTTTATAAAAGCAAAAAAGAGAAATAACTACATAGTTTGGTAGAGAAGTTGTAATATTGTAGAAATTGTAATATAGAAATTGTAATATAGACTTTAAAGGATTTGCAAAGACTTTATAACATAAAATATATGTGTCCTGTACATTAAGGGAAAAGGAAGATAAAAAATTATGCCTGGAATTATAGTTATATATACAAACATTCATATAACTTATGGAATAAAAGAAACTAAAGCCTCAGTTATCTTAAGGTACTAGGGTACTAGGGGCCTATTTTAGTCTGTCATATCTGTGCTTTCCAAGTTTATACTGGCCAATGAATTTTTAGTTAGGTTTTTAAAGGAAGTTGTTTAATGCAGAATCAAAAATTCTGCATTTAAATATTTTAAAAGAAATCTACGTGCCCTGTTTTTAACATTACATCATTAATCACTTAAAAAATCTTAGGTTGGTGAGAAAAATAATCAGAGCATGTTTAATTGACCTAATATATGGATACTAATGATTATGTTTTCTTCATGTTGGTAAGATATCCTTTTTGTTATAGAGCTGAAAATGCTTGAGTTTTGGCCTCTAGGTGATACACTGTTATTTTGGGTCTCCTTTGGGGAAGACAAGAAGGAAATGCCAAACTACTAAACTGAACGCATGTTCACGTTGCAAGGTCAGATCATGGGTGGCTGCAGAGTCTCTCCAGCTTTGAGTTCAAGGAAGCCTGAACCAGAACAATTGGAAAATGATTTTTGTTATGAAGATTTATGTGTCAGTAATATAATAGCCAGGGACTTCAGTACCATTGAATTCTTTTCCAGGAAGCAGTATTGTTTAACATTGATTCAGTAATCCAGCCTCTTGACACCTTATAAAAACCAAGCAGAATGCTTGGTTTCTATAATGGTGGGGAAGATGATGTATTAGCTTCCTCAGGCTGCCATAAGAAAATGTTACAGAAATTTATTTCCACACATTTTTGAAGTATGGAAGCCAGAGATCCAGGTGTTGGAAGAGTAGATTTACTCTGAGATCTCTCACCTTGACTTATAGATGGCCTCCCTCTGCCCATGCGTCCTTATTTCCTCGTTGTATAAGGACACAGGTCATACTGGAACAGGCCCACCCTATGGAACTCATTTTAATGCAATGGCCTCTTTTGAAATCCTAAGTCTACCTACAGACACATTCTGAGGCATTGGGGGTCAAGACTTCATCATATAAATTTTGGAGGAACACAATTCAGCCCACATCTGTTGGTAAAAGCAGAGAAGTTGATGATCTGAGTCAGTATATCAAGCTTGGACACCTGTTCCAGGTTGATATAAGGCCATGAGTCAGTAATTTAGCCTCCGTTTTCTCATAATGGATAGAATAATGTTGGAGAGGTTAACTCTGATCTCTCCGTTTTTTATTCTGTCATTCACCAAACACCCTCTTTCCCATGTACTGTCGTTGACCTCCATAGATGTACATGCTTAGTACCTACTTTAAGAGGATTTTAGTCTAAAAGGACAGATGATGTGTAGAAGTATACATACAAAGCTTGTTGTTGTTAGGTGCTGTCGAGTTGGGTCCCACTCACAGTGACCCTCATGGAGTTTTCAATGGCTGATTGTTTCAGGATTGCTTCGGAGTGGAGTGCCTCGTCCTTCTGTTTTTGTGGTGCTGAGGATCGAACCTAGGTCCTCAGTTCAGAGCAGGAGCTCTACCAACTGAGCTAAACCCCAGCCCCAAAAACAAACCTTAGAAAGCTTTAAGTCAGATAGGTCTGGGTTAAAATCCAGGTATTATATATTACCAATTTTGTGCTTTTGTCAAGTGGCTTGACTTCTCCAAAATGGTTTTCTGTTTTTTACAAAGTGAGGCTAAAATAATTTTCTTTTTAAAGTAAATATTAAGTGAGATAACATGTAAAATGTCTCTTGGAATGCCAAGAACACAGAATTTTCAATTAATTCTAGCAAGCATCAGATAGGAATGGGAACATAAAAGGAAGAACTAAAGATAATGTTCAGGGGTGCAGGGAATTGTTGAGGACCTTCTCCTTTCTGTCATGTTGGGGGATTTGTATTGTAGCCTTAGAGAAAACAACAACAAAAGACCAAATAAGCCTTTAAGACTTGTCTCGTAGCCTTCTTTCCACTTTCTGAGATAGTAGCTTCACAGTCAGACCTCTGAGACACTCTGTCCCCTCATTCTCAGCTGGTGACCTCACTTTGTGCTCCAATGAGATGAGGTTTATGGTGGGGACCTTCAAGTAGTGGAGGAGCACTGGACAGAAGGGCCTGGCCTGGATCTAGGTGTCAGGGGTTTTTCTCTAAGGAAGCAATATCTGAGATGGAATGAAGGGACTGGTCAGAGTGAGCAGGAGGATTTGTTTGGAGGAGTCTCAAGCTCAAGGACTAAGGTGATGGAAATAAGGGCATGAGAGTTTGTAAGGTTTTGGGGTTATGCTTTGAAGAGATACAAAGCATTCACCTGCTATGAGGCACCCACACCAGCATTTAGAAATTTCTAAGTCATGTTTTCCTTTACATGATACAGAGTATGAATGAAAATTATTTTCTGGGTACTGTCTTTATATTCATATGCCAGGAGGGACATTTTGCCATTTTCCCTATTTATCAAGCCATAGAGCATCACCTGTTTGTAAATAGCCTAGACTAATAAGGAAGATAGTCTGTAGCCGTACCACTGTGGCATCTGATCCAGTCAGATCTCAGAGGCTAAGCAGGGTTGGACCTGGTTAGTACTTGGATGGGAGATCACCTGGGAATACCAGATGATGTAGGCTTAGGAGAAGGACCTGGCAACCCAGTCCCAAAAATTTTAGCCATTGAAACCTTATGAATATCAGAGAAGCACTGACAATACTGTTTCGTCTGTTGTATGTAGGTTTGTTATGAGTTAGACAACTACTCGACAGCACCTGACAAAAACAACAATATGGAAGACACCGTGATAGATATGCTGTTCTCGGAAATGGTCATTAACTCTTTGAAAAATAGTCTTTTACAACCTCTCCTCACTTACTTTGTATAATTTCCTGCAGATTTGAAATCAGTTTCTCAATATGTTATGATAAAGATTACTTGCTTGAGCAAATTCTACTCAGGCTCTTGAACCTTCTCCTACACTCATCTATGTATGCCCTTACACAATCCAGTTTCAGCAGCCACCCTGTTGTGTGAGTTTAGAAGACCCTCCCATTCTCTGTCTGATCACTGTCAATATCTGCTCAGGTTCCTCATGGTCCACCCCAACCCATATGAATGTCTCACCACTATGGCCTGTATGTAGCAAGAACCCCACTAGGCTGGATTAGCCAGAATCCCCTTGTTTCTGAGATTTCCTCCTAATAAACTCCTAAGTCACTGACTGCCATCTTGCTTCTTGGATATAAATCTCCCCTTGCTCATCCTGTATTGGAGTTGAGCCCTGCCTCTCTCCTCCACGGCAAAATCCCATTACCATGGTCCCTGAACCTAGGACAATGCTCATGAGTAAGGCTTTCCTTACATGCTTTAAAAAGTATCACTGAATAATTTTTATGTTAGCAGTTAACACACTACAATCTCATCAGCTTTCTTGAAATGCAAGAGAATCTTGTGTTCTGTGGTATCCTGAAAGAGCAGACTGCCCATAGTTTATTTTTCCGCCAAGTCAAATAAATGATTTTCCCATCGTAAGAACTTTATATGTATAGAAACAATTATCTTGGCATATTCAATACAGAGAACTGTAATAAAAATGTTATTTATGAATAATGAAAATATTAGAGTACTGATTGCCAAATTTCAGTGACTGGGGAAAAGGCTTATAACATAAATAGTTTAGCTAAAGAAAAACCAAAATTTTCTCCTAAAATAACTCCTCACTTTACCATTCAGAACATCTTAAGCAAGTGCCACAATACTAAAAGTGATGGAGAAATAATTTAAAATTTCCCATTTCAAGAAAGAATTAAAATCATGTGCATCTGTAGTAAGCAGAGTAAGAATATTTTGATCAAGTTTATCTTCCTAAACTCATAGGATCATATTTTTAAAATGTGCTTTTCTTAAAGTAACTTCCAGTTAAAAATTAAAATGATCTCTTTATCTTGCATCTGCTCTGCTGTATTTAAAAATGGACTGAGCTTCAAATATCATGACAAAAATTCAGAGCATTATTCTGTAATGACACAGGCACCATTGAGATATAACTTGAGATCAGAGCAGGGTTAGAATGTGGTTTAGAGGCAGCCCATGTGTGCATAAGGTGGACAATTCTAATGCCAAAGAGAAGCCAAGGGAGAGAGGCCATGCAGACAGATGACAGTGGTGATTAGAGAAGTATTTTTTTAAAGATGACATCTTACGAAGGTCTGTATTGTTAAATAGGTTAAAAATTTATGCTTTCACTATCAATGGGAAAGGTAGGTTGAATCATGTTCTCTTAAGTTCTTAACGTAGGGTTTTTTTCCCTACTGAAACATACTGGTGGTTTCATGTTGAAAATTAATAAACTAAGGTTAACATATCATTGTACTGTTATAAAATCCCACAATTTGTACTGTTCATAAGGGGGAATGTCTGCCATTTATATGTGAATAGAAGCCATGTACTATGGGTAGAGCCAAATTGCCATGTCTGAATTAAATTTATATCTCTTATTCAAATCCCAGTGTTACCAACATAGTCACAGCATCTCCTTTTTCCACACACAAAAATAAACAGAGCTAGTCTACCCTATCTTCTTCTATAGAATTGTCTAGAATTTCTACAAAATGGATCACTGATTTGGGGCTCCATTCAGCTTTTGAAGCTAGTAAGTTGGCACATTTCCATTTAGCCCACAGTTAGGAATTTTATACCTTTACAAACAAAAATTTACTCAAAATACTTGATGGCCCATAATCAATAGTAAACACAGAGCGTTAATTGATTTCTCCAGAGTTACAGGTCTTCAAGAACCATTTTCACACCACTGGGATAAAAATCCCATCGGCCTATCTAACGGCTGGAGTATTAGCAGCAATCAATACTTATCAACTGCTGTGTGCAAGGCAATGAGCAGTTTATTTCGAAATATGGTCACTCTTCTCTGGTGTATTCACATTCTGCTTACCTCAAATTACTCTTGAATTTCAAAATGCTGTCCTGTCCAGTGCTATTAAGTGCTAATAGACATTAACATTATTCATTTGAAGGGACCCATCTTTTAGTGATGCATGAAAAGTGTTTCCAACCTCCAGTTAGAAAATGCTTTGGAGTGGAAAGTATAAGCTATTATTATTGCTTGTACAGTAGTGTTTTTACTTTACAATTTAACCTTGGAAAAAATAACATAAACATTCCATGACAAAAATACTTGGAAGCATTTGAAGAAACAGGCCATTTCCCCCTCTCTCTCCTAAATGTTTTCCCATTCCTAAAACATGGCAGAGCAAAGTGCTCAGACACAAGCTCTGCTTTGCTGCCTATCTCAAGCTTGGTTGGACCACCGCGACTCCTTTGCTATGTGGCCTTAGGCAAATTTCTTTATCTCTCTGATCCTTAGCTTCATTATCTACAAGATGAGGAGAATTTATTGCAGATAATGTCCGTGAAAATTAAATTCCTACATGATAAGCACTTGCAAGGGTTTTTAATACATAGTAGGTATTCAATAAATCTAAACTACCAATATACTTATAAAAACCAAATACTTTTTTTCTTAATACTTAGAAAAAAGGCATTATCAGAGTGTAAGGACTTTTAAAAACTACTATATATAGATACTATTTTGCTATAAGTGATGTTTAGGTGATAAGCTATCTAAAAGAAAACTATTAGATAACATGGTATATCTTTAGTTATTTAAGCCAAGGTCTTTGCCACATTCCATACTTGGGGGTTGAACACAGGGCTTTGCAAGTGGTCTACCTTTGGGCTGCACCCCCAGCCCATTTTTAAATTTTTATTTTGAGATAGAGTCTTGCTAAGTTATTCAGGCTGCCTCTGGCCTTGAACTTGCAATCATCCTGTGGAGACATGGTCTTGCTATGTAGCCCAGGCTGGTTTTGAACTCACTCCCAAATACTCCTAGCAGGCTTCATTTTTTTCTCTAGTCAATTTATTATCTTTTACATGTAAGAGGGAAAATAGACTCAAATACACAGTATGTAGTAAGTAGGTCTCTGTTATAAGTGAGCTATTTAAAAGAATTGAAAAATTAGTAAAAAATTTCGTTGATTATTTATATTTTGCATATCACTTTTTATTTGACACAATAGGCTTATAACCAATATATTTAATACCTTATTTGAGATAATATACTGATAAATTGGTATTAATCTATCCTTCCTTTCCTTCCTCCCTCCCTCTATTCTAATATCTCTCCATCACATTCTTTGAGAAATTTGGGGTAAGATAAAAAGCTGTAATTACATTTGTTGTTGTTGTTAGGTGCCGTCAAGTCGGTATCCGACTCATAGCGACCCTCAGGGTTTTCAATGGCTGTTTCGGGATTGCCTTGGGAGTGGATTGCTAGGCCCTTCTCCCATTTTTGCGGTGCTGGGAATTGAACTCTGGACCTCAGAGACTGTAGCACAGTGCTCTACCAACTGAGCTAAATCCCAGCCCATAATTACATAGGAGATATATTTAATATACAGTTGAAAAACAAGAAAATTCAAACTCAGTTCTTAGATCTGCATTGGCAATAAAGAAAATGCATTCATTAATTTCCTTAGAGGGTACTAAAATATCACTTATAATTTTTTCTTTAAAGTAACTAAATTTTAACCAAATGCAGTGGTGCACACTTGTAATCTCTGCTACTCAGGAGGCTATGGCAAGAGGATCACAATTCTGAGGCCATAGGCAGCCTGCACAACTTAGGGAGACCCTGACTCAAAAAAATAAAAATGGGATGGGGGTCCAGCTCAGTGGTAGAGCACTTACCTAGCATAAGGCCCTGGGTTCAATCCCAATACTGGAAAAGTGGGTAAATAAAATTAAAGAACAGAACTAAATTTCCTATATAAGAACAGTTGATGGTGCAGTGACTTATTGTGGCTTATAATACTTAATTGTTGTTGTTGTTAGGTGCCGTTGAGTCGGTATCCGACTCATAGCGACCCTCATAGGGTTTTCCCTGGCTGTTTCGGGATTGCCTTGGGAGTGGATTGCCAGGTCCTTCTCCCATTTTGTGGTGCTGGGAATTGAACTCAGGACCTCCAAGACTGCAGCACAGCGCTCTACCAACTGAGCTAAATCCCAGCCACACTATAATACTTAAAGAGATCTGAAAATGTCCATCTTTATACCCTCAAAAGTCCAAATGTGACCAGGCATAGTTTCTAGAGTTAGAGAATGGGAGAGTTAAAATTTAAATTAAAATTAGGATTGAAGTGTTAATGAATTCTTGTACATTCATACTGATCACTGATTATAGGTGGATCAAAGCCTGAAACAGCAAATGTTGTGCCCATTATTTTAATTTCTTTTAAAGAAAGTATTAATCCTGTATGCTATATTAAACCTGGCTGCTTTACCCTATAATACGTCACTCAAACTTGGGCTGGTATTTGAAGATAATTAAATTGAAAATGAGCTTGAACATTTATAGTAGTGATGGATTTTAGCAAAGCTTGTGATGATCTTATTCTCATAAGCACGAGCAGTGGACAAGGGGTCAGGCATAGAGTGGACCCACAAGAAGTGCCTATAGCTGAGATCAATATAACTAATTTTGACTCTGTACTTCAAAGGCTAAAACCTAGCAGCAAAAATAAGAGCATAGCTTGAGGGCAGTTGGAAACTGGAAAATAGAGCCAAAGTGTCAAAATTGGAGAAGCAGCATATGCTGTGAGTCAAAGGAGCAATTCTTGGGTAAAGGAAAAAAGTTAAAGCTATAAATTGGGGGAAAATGCAAGACTGAAGAAGAAGATGAAGAGGAAGACAAGAAGCAAGGGCAGGTAGGGGGACAGGGTGCTAGTTTGGGGCTCCAAAGGGCCGTGTATTACCCATGGAGTTTTCAAAGCTAGAAGAGTAGGCAAATGTGAAGTCCTAACACACAAAAAGGGCCTGGGGTTTGTGATGTACATCATAAGTTTTTTTAACTGCCACACCTCAAAGACATTTGAGATTGTGACTCCTGGGAAATAGTATTTCACAAAGGTTTAGAATATCCAAGGCTGTTTCTAATTGCACATCTGTGGCTTATTTTATGTATGGGATGGCCTTGTTTAAAGGACAGTTTAGTAGTTTGGACTAGAAGGGTTCTGTTTATATTTATTAGAATTATTTGTAGTGCTTTAATTGTCAGTGAACGATAGGAAGAAACCAAAATAATATTGAGTGAAAAATTAGCACTATTGTGAGGCATTTGTGTTATGTTACTTAACACTTAAGATTGTTATGCTGCAAAATTGAGAAAACAGATAGCAAAGTAAAATCGTAGAACAAAAATGCCCTGTACCTACACAGAATAGGCGAATGATTGTGAAGTTTTGTTTTGTATTCTTTTGCATTGAGAGGAGAAGGTATTTAAAGTTTTGACATAGTCTTTTTCATCAAAGATGGATAACTGAAATAATTTTTTGCAAATATAAAATATTTACAGTAGATTTTCCCACTTTCATTGGATTCTGATTGTGTATAAACTTCTTCCTGATCTAAGGAAGAACTGCAGAATAAAAATAATATCAGCTTTAATGAAAGAAGCTGATTAACTGACATTCCTGCTCTGTTTAATGTCTACTGCTAATAACCAGGATAATTAATGTAAGTAGGTGGATGTAGCTGCTATTTGCCAAGCTGCCAATTGTACAAATGCCAATGTGTAGTGTACTTCAGCCTCTTCCTATTTCTCATCAAGGCTGAAAGTAATTTAAACTGGCTCTTCTGCTCATAAATAGTGTTTTATGCCATTTACAGATATTACACAAAATCATTACAGAGCTTCAATTTGGAGATGATTTCCAGTATAAAGCTTTAACTATGTAATCTCCTTATCACCCTTTTACATTCAACTTTTAAAACGGCTTATCTTAGGCTGCCAAAGGAATAAAAAGAGATTATAACTTTTTATTTTCAAAGCTCATGTGAGAAGAGCCCACTATCCCAGTGTACAAAATGGACTATCCACACATTGGCAAGACTGATGCAGTGTGAGCAACAGCCCAGCAGGTGGCATAATAATTAAGAATTAATGCCAGAATTAAGAAGGCCTGGGATTCTGCCCAGGCAAAATCACTCAAAAATTATTACAGAACATAGTCGTATATCTTCCTTTCCAGGGTAAAATATTTAACAACAATAATTAGTCCAAAAAGTATAAAAAATTATGGAAATAACTATAAATGCACAGAATGATCAATGATGGCAATGGTGAAACAGGTAATATTTGTGGAGCCTGGGGGCAAAAGCACAAACAGAAGCTGGCATATCTCATTTCTAAATATTCAAACATTATAGGTTAAGTTATCAAAAATTTTAAACAAAATTTTTGTTTGAATCTAGGGTGCATGCCTCCCTTTTTTTCAACTTCTGGCTCTTTTCTGTTCTATGAGGGACTTGCCTACATGCAAGTGGGCAGGATGTGCACCTCCACACTTTATCCATAGCCCACCAATGGCCATCCATGGCCACGCTGGAGCCCAGGCAGTTACATCAGTGGGGTGCTTCCCTCTCCCAGAATGGCCTGGGAAGATGTCCCCCACTGGCTGGGAAGTGAGATTGGTGCATTTTGGACAGGGGATTCTGGGCTCCTGGTGGACATGTTTCTTTGACTGCAAATTCCTCAACTGTTGGTGAGGGGAAAGGCAGAAAGAAGGTCACAAGGGGAACTTGAGAGAGCAAGGTGCAGGCTAGGGATTTTCCTTGCTTGGGGTTAAGGATGGTACTGCTGTGACCCACTTTAACAAGAGGCAGTGGATATAAAGTTTTTTATTTGCATTTAGATTTCATGTTCTTAATTTCATTGAGTTTTGACAAACATCCTTGTGAAGTAGACAGGAATTATTACAGTAATTTTGCAGATGGGAAACTGAGACCTAGAGAGGCTAAATGATGTATGAAGGACCCATAACTAGTAAAAAGCAGTAGAGAACTCACACCCAGGTACTCTTAGTGTAGCGTCCCTTCCATTGTACCTGGGCAGAGGCTGGCTAAGTTTGCAATAGGCCTCTTTCTCCACTAGGTGCTCAATGTGGAGCTTATATCCCAAGACTTTTTAAGGCTGAAAATGGGGTGGGGGAACCACTATGGGTAAGACTTACCTAACTTTCTTAGGCTGGTATGTTTAAGAAAATTCCTCTATGTGCACCAAATGGTCTAGGTTTAAAACCTGGATTTAAACTCTCTCTTCAGTCTATAGCCATATCTCCCTGGCATCCAATCCTGTCAGATCTCAGAAGCTAGGTAGGGTCAGGTCTGGTTAGTCCTTGGATGGGAGACCTCCTGGGAATACCGAGTGCTTTAGTCTTGGGTGAAGGACCCAGTAGCCCATTACTGAAACGATTGGCCATAGAAAGCCGTAAGAATAGCAGAGAAGCAATGTGAGATATAGTTCTGGGCATAGCACAGTGTTGGGCAGTGTTTCTTTCTGTTGCACATAGGGTCATTATGAGCTGGACCCAATTCAACTGCACCTAACAACAACTTCAGTACATAAGGTTTTAGAGACTCTCTCCACTCACAAGAGTTCCTGTCTTAGCAAAATAGCATGGGGTTTTGGATGCAATATGGCCAGAGTCTTAGTATCTTCCATATGAAAATACTCAGAAGTATAGTTTTAAATGTGGGACATATTTGTCGTAGCTACTATGATTCCCTCCTCCTGCCACTCCAGGTTTCTATGGCAAAAACAGGAGCAAAACCCAAACTGCCATCTAGACTGAGCTTATTGGGCTGTCTCAGGACCTAGTACTTCTCTTCTTACCTCGAGAAGGTTTTGTTACAGGGCAAATGCACACGGGGCTGTCCCTGTCAAAGTCTGGTGAGCCTGAGAGATTGATTCTTGCTAGCATTTGTGTACACTGCTTGCTGTAATGGCATGGTCCCACTGGATGGACTCAGCAACTTTTGAATGATATTGGGAGTAAATTCTTTTAAAAACTGAAGTCTATGTAGGAAATGAGCAATGTCTAAAATCAATACAACTAGACTTAGGTTTAGAAGAAGCAAGGAGATGAGGTGCTTAGCATTCTGAGTCCCCAGCCTTCCCGTGCCTCCAGGGCAAACACTGATGCACTCTAGGTCCCTTCTAAGCTTCTCGTGGAATTATCAGTGTAGCCCGCTGTTGTGGTTTGGATCGTAAATGTTCCCCAAAGACATATATGCCTTTGCTTGGTTGCCAGCCTGGGGTGCTATTGGGAGAGAATGGAATCTTTAGGTGGCGGGGCACAGTGGGAGGAAGTTAGGTCACTGAGGGTGTGGCCTTGAAGGGGATGCTGGGACCCTGCCCTTTCCTTCTCTCTCTTTGCCTCTCAGCTGCCAGGAGGTGAGCAGCTTTCCCTCACCATGCAATTCCATCACGATATATGGCTTCACCACAGGCCCAAAACAATGGGGCTGAGTGACTATGGTTTGAGGCCTCCAAATCTGTGAGCCCAAAAAACCCTTCTTCCTTTTAAGTGGCTTATCTCAGCTGCTTGACACAGTGACAGGAGTTTAACACAGCCATTTGTTAAACAGAAAAGTAATTCAACTTCCAGACATCCAAATTTTGCTTTGAATAAATCACGTACGTGTTGATTTTAGGTGCGCTCGAGTCAGGTCCGACTCAGGGAGTAGATTGCCATGTCCTTCTCCTGTTTGTGTGCTGCTGGGGATTGAACCTGGGTCCTCAGAGAGTGCAGCACCGTACTCTATCCACTGAGCTGAACCCCAGCCCTAAAGCATGTATGTAGGTTTATACAAGTCTAGGTTCATAAATCTAGGTTAAAAATCTAGGTGGTTTTTTTTTTTTTTTTTTTTTTTTGGTGAGGCACACAAATAAGCTTTGGTGATGGTATAAATATGTTAGAGAAAGCAAATTTTTCTCCTTTCTCTTGGGTCTTTGGCATTTAGAGGGAAATTGATGAGGCATGAATTCATTATAAGACCTCAATTTCCTTAATGTCAGCTCAGTTCTACCTTCAGTTTCTGAGTTCGCAGAAGTGATTCCTGGTTTGATCAGATATCATTGCTAAAAATAAAAAAAAAAACATATAATCATTGGCTCCAATGAGCAACTGTTTCAGAGCTGTAGCTAGTGCAAAGGAAGAAGGGTTTAGGATAATTGTTGTCAAAGTGAAAAGCCATCATTTCAAGTGCTCATTTCTGGTTTATTGCTAAGAGTCTATATGACTATACAGCCTAAATTCCCATTTTGCCCTTAATTTATCTGGAAAGTTCATCAAGAAGATAAACTGATAGAAATAAGATGTTTCAAAGGCACCTCATTGGGATTTTAAAATAGCCACAACAGCCAATTAGGAAATAGTGTTTTGAAAAACTTCCAGCCCAAATCACCTTCAAATTTTGTTAGTGATTTTTCTTGTGTGCATGTGTGACAGACGGGGAGCGGGGAGGGCGGGACCCAGGGGAAGACATGCTGAGTAGAGGCAGAAGAATTCAGAGTGAGATTAACTTTTTCAAACTATAAATAGTATTTGGAGCAAGTATACCCTCTCCACCAATCTCTTTGAAAATCATTACATGAAATAAAAGATATAATGGGTCAAAGGTGTTATCTGAATGTTATGCAAGGAAATGGGACTAAGCAAACAGAGGTCTAATCTTTTCTTTTTTTTTTTTTTTTCCAACACTGAGGGGTTTAACCCAGAGCTTGTACATGCTAGGAGAGTGGCAAGTGTTCCACCACTGGGCTGAATCTCCAGTCCTTTTTTAATTTTTAATTTTGAGATGTACTGTTGCTAAGGCTGTGCCAAGAGCCTCTGGCCTCGAACTCATGATCCTCCTGCCTCAGCCTCCCGAGTTATTGGGATTACAGGTGTGCACCACAGCTCCTAGCTGGGACAAAGGTCTAATCTTGAGGTTAAATTGAAACTCAGAAGACAAAAAATTAAATATGTTACAGTGAACTGTATTATTTTCTTACTTTATTGACATAAGTATAGTTAACTTTATGTGTTTTTCTTCTTAAAATGTGCTGGAATTACAGTAAGTTTCCAAAATAAATCTGGTAACACATTATTTTTAATGATAATAATAAGATTATTGTTGTTGTTAGGTACCATTGAGTTGGCGTCCGACTCATAGTGACCCTATGTACAACAGGGGAAACACTATTGTCAGTGCTTCTCTGCTACTCATAGGGTTTTCAATGGCTGATTTTTTTTTTTTTTTTTTGGCAGTGGGTTGCCAGGTCCTTCTCCCAAGGCTACAGCACCTGGTGTTCCCAGGCAGTCTCCCATCCAAGGACCAGGCCCCACCCTGCTAAACTTCCAAGATCTGACAGATCGGATGCCACAGTGGTACAGCTGCAGGCTCTGAGGGATTAGGGATGCTCAATCAGTAAATTCTATGCAAATTTTCCAAAATCCGAAAAACCCTGTAAAGCCTGAGACATTTCTGGCCCCAAGCACTTTGGATAAGAGATGCTCAACCTGTACTTTTTTTTTTTTTTTTTTCCAGTACTTGGGGAGTTGAACTCAGGGCCTTGCACATACTTTGCAAATGTTCTACCACTGGGCTGCACCCCCAGCCCAATTTTTACTTTTATTTTGAAATGAGGTCTTGCTAAATTACACAGGCTGCCTCTGGCCTCAAATTCACAAACTGGCAATCCTCCTGCCTCTGCCTCCTGAGTCCCTGGGATTAGGAGTGTGAGTCACTGCACCTGGCTGTCCATGTACTTTTAACATCTAATTCAAAAAACTCTGCTTTGCCTGTGCAGTGCGGTGGTGCACGTGCCTATAATCTCAGCACTTGAGATGTTCAGGCAGAAGGACAGGAGGGGCCAGTCCAGCCAGGGCTACGGAGTAAGATCCTCTTTCAAAAAACAAACAAACTGACAAAAACATCAAACAAAACCCAAACAAACCCCAAATTCAGAAATCACACAGCCAAAACACAACCAACAAAAAACTCTGGGCTTTGATTTCTTCCTTGTTCAACTGATTTTGAGCACTTCAGTCTTGCCTTGGGGCATTTCACATTGCCGAATCCTGGGAACACAAGCCACGTTTTCCACAGCACAAAATCTTAGTAATTGCAATTAGCACACACAGCTGTAATTACCTGATGCAGATGTTTTAGCAGAAAACTAAAACATTACTAAGCTATTATTGGCCATGGTTAATGTATAACAAGTCACTGTGTCTCTGGTTTTTGTAAGAATAAAGACAAGCCTGGTGCCACTTTGGTGCGTGCCTGTGATCCCAGCAGTTTGGGAGGCCGAGGCAAAAAGATTTCATGGTCGAGGCTGGAGGCCACCTGTGCAATTTAGGGAGAGTCTCTCTCAAAACAAAAGGTTCAGCAGAGTGGTAGGTAGATCACTTGCTAAGTAGGTTTGAGGCTCTGAGTTCAACAATAACAACAAAAGAGATATACACATCTTCATAAAGGTGCAGCCTCTTGCTCTGTCTGATAACCTTTAAGAGAAATAGTCCTATAATCTATGGCTTCTTTTCAATTACTCAGTAAGAGATATTTGGAGTTCACTATAAGGCACTGAATTAGGCCTACTCTATATTATGTTAATGCTTGCTTCACGTGTTGAATTTAAACAAAAGAAGCGGGTTATGGGGCTTAATAAATTCATTTCCTTGATCTCATCTTTGCCACGCAATAAAAGCTGTTATGATACATATATGGGCAGGTGGCTTTGTGAATTTTATGGCTGAATGTTACTCAGTACATTCATGTAAACTCTGATACAGAGTGCTACATTCATTTTCAGTAAATGAAAGTAAGGTGACTTATTTTCATAGCAGCTTGGTGACTGACAAGACACTTTATCCTAGGACTCTTGACTCATGAGGCCACTGCTCTCCATGCAACCCATTTACAGACTTCTCTTTTGATGGCTTAAGCCCATAAAAGGTACTTCATGTTAGAATTATGCTTCTTCAAAGGCAGTGAAGATAAGTCTTTTCCACAGGAGGTACCCCTGGTTATCACTACAGCCATGACGAGCACAGATTTTTGAGAAAAGAAAATCTCACAGTTATGCTGGGCACCCGGATGTACTTGGTCAAATGGTTCTATCGTCTAGCAGCAATGGTACATTGTTGTTAGGTGCCATCAAGTCAGTATCCGACTCATAGCGACCCTGAGTACAACAGGCAAAACACTAGTGTCAGTGCTTCTCTGCTGTTACAGAGTTTTCAATGGTGGATTGATTTTTGGGAGTGGATTGCTGGGTCTGTCTTCCAAGCCTATAGCACCTGGTGTTCCCAGGTGTTCTCCCACCCAAGACCTAACCAGGCCTGACCCTGCTTAGCTTCCGAGGTCTGACGGAATTAGATGCCCCAGGGCTACGGCTGTAGGCTAATGGTACGTTAGCCTGCCTTTTCCCTTCACACTCAGCTTAAGCACAAAGTTTCCTTCAAGAAACCCTCCCTTCTACTTCCCAGTCTGATACAGGCACACATTTCTCTTCTTAAAACCCCAGGCATATCTCTGGCTTAACTCCTGCCATCTGGTGCTGAATTGTTTTATTTATTTTTCTCTTCAATCAGCTTGGAATGAGCTCGTTAGACGCAAGGGCCAGTTCATTTGTCATTGTATCTCTGGATCCTAGGAAAGAAACCATTTCATAGAAGTCTTACCATAAGGTTAGCTGAAGCATGTCACTTTCAACAAGTCCTCGGGATAAATGACATGAGGACGCTTTCTTACATATGACAATAATTTCTTCAGAGTAAAGAAGATATTTAGAAAGAGATTAATGAGTAGTTTTGGAGAACACTGAGGCAAGTAGATTAAAACAGCATCTTGCTGACCTGAGGCACTATCTGAACTCCAAATGAATAAACCCAGAGGCCATTCACTGGTCTGCACAGAAATCTCCACTGGAGCATCGGATACCTCAGCTTTGTGGACAAGTGAGGAGAAAACAACTGAAAAAAATAGCATGGAAAACTGACAGTGAACTCAGAAAGAGAGTCAGAGGGGAAGGACAGGCTGCTATGAGGAACCCAGAAACGGGATGGCATGCGATGGGGTATCCCGTCTCTTAGAAGTTCAATTAGAATTCTTTCCATGAAAATATCATCTCAGAATTTTTTCTGGTAAAACATTCTTACAGTATTATAAGAATCCCTGTACCTACTTTCATGACAGTTAAGATCAACGTCAATTATTAATAACTTACATATAATTCTTTTTTTTTTTCTGTTTGCTTTTTTGTTTTTTGAGATAGGGCCTCACTAAATAGCCCAGGCTGGGCTCAAACTCATAATCCTCCTGATTCCACTTACTAAGTGCTGGGATTATGGGTGTATACCACCACATTTAATTTTACCTTCTGTTAAAATCTATATTTGAGGCACTTTACAGCTCTTCTCTTGTTTAACCCTAGCAACAACTCTGGGGCTGGGATTTAGCTCAGTTGGAGAGCGCCGCTCTGCAGTCTCTGAGGTCTGGAGTTCGATTCCCAGCACCACAAAAATGGGAGAAGGACGTGGCAACCCACTCCCAAGGCAATCCCAAAACAATCTGCCATTGAAAACCCTATGAGGGTCGCTATGGGTTGGACACGACTCGACAGCACCTAACAACAACAACAGCAATAACTCTACCCTACACATTTGATTCTATTGTCCTCATGATAGAGATGAAGAAACGAAGCCTCAGAAGTGAGTTAACCCTCCAGATCACACAGGCACAGAGCAGGGGCAGGTCTAATTGAAATCAGATGAACTCTACAGTCTCAAAAGTCTCATCTCTGAAACTGGTCTGATTCTCAGCTCCCACCCACCCCAAAATATTCTTTCTATAGGGCTCCCATGTCATTGAATGGCACGATACCCTTCAAGTTGTTCAGACCTTGGAGTCATGTCTGACTCTTCCCTGTCTCTCAAACCCCACACCCAATGTGTTAGCAAATTCTGTCTTACAGTTGGGAACCATACCGCCTCTTCCTGTGCCCTTTGGTGCTGCCTTTATGATCCAGGTCATTATCATGCATTCCAGTGGCTTCCTGTTTCCACTTTGTCCACTATCATTTACCCACAACAAAGCATCCGTTGTGATCTTTCAAAGTTTTAATTCAAATAGCACCACTTCTCTGCTCAAAACTTTCTAGTGCTTCTCCAGTCATCAGAAGCAAAGTCTTGACATTGGCTTATAAGGTTGGGTGTGAATCAGCCCTGGACGGCCTCTCTGACTTGGACTCCTCAGGCTCCTGGTCACTGTGCTCTGCCTCCTTGCTGTTCCTGGAGTCTGTACATGTGCTCCCACTGCAGGGCCTTTGCATGGCAATTCTCTGTCTGGAATGCACTTCTCCAGATGCCTGCATGTCTTGTTCCCTCGACTCTTCAGGTTTCACTTACATGTCATTTAATTAGAGAGTTTATCCTTGACCGTTATACATTATGAACCCCTATACATACCATACATTATGAACCATTGCCTCATGCCTTATTCCCACTCATTTGTCCCTCTACCATGCATTATTGTCATCTACACCACTAAAATGCAGGTTCTGTAAAAGCAGGGTATCTTTGAAGAGAAATATCTTTTAAAGCTAGCTGATCTATGAAAAAAGATTGCCTCATATGTGAAAGTAAAGAAATCGCCCACATTTTAATTGGAAATTTTTAATGTACACCTTAATGTGATTCATTCTGACATGCTTTTCATTGTGACATTTCCATATATACATTTTGTTGTACATTATTCATATTAGGTTCCCCCTTACCCTCTTGTAGGCTTCCCCCCATCCCACCCACCCATCAAAGACTTCTCTATCATTTACTTGTCTTTTAATGGTAATATTTTTCTATATATCCTTGGGTTCCAGTTCTGTTTAAGATAGAAACTTTTCCTGCAGTGAACTTTATTTTTGCCTTGTCAGAACTATTGCATGCATTCTCTAGACCATTTATAATAACACCATTCTTAACTATTTTTTCTTTTATTTTGATCCGACCTTTGTATAGATTTTTCCTTCTTATAATTTTTGATTCAGCTCCCACATATGAGTGAGAACATGTGGTGTTTCTCTTTCTAAGCTTGTGTTTGCTCACTTAAAATAATTTTCTCTGGTTCCATCCATTTTGCTGCGAATGGCCTTATTTCATTTTTTTTTGATTGCTGAGTAATATTCCATTGTGTACATGTACCATAGTTTTTTTATCCATTCTTTTGTTGAAGGGCACTTTGGTTGATTCCATATCCTTACTATTGTGAAAAGTGCTGCATCGAACATGGAGATGCAGGTGTCTCTGTGGTATGATGACCCATCTCCCTTTGGGTAAATTCCCAATAGTGTTACAACTGGGTCATACGGTAGATCTATTTTCAGTGTTTTAAGATACCTGCATATTGATTTCCACAATGGTTGGACCAATTTACAGCTCCACCAACAATGTAAGAGTGTTCCCTTTTCCCCACAACCTCAACCTCGCCAGCATTTGTTGTTATTTGTTTTATTGATCTTGGCCATTCTTACTGGTATAAGGTGAAATCTCAGAGTTGTTTTGATTTGCATTTCCCTAATAGCTAAGGGCCTACAGCCGTAGCCCTGTGGAATCCGATACCATCAGATCTCAGAAGCTAAGCAGGGCCAGGCCTGGTTGGTACCTGGATGGGAGACTGCTGGGAACACCAGGTGCTGCAGGCTTGGGAGAAGGACTTGGCAACCCCCTCCCAAAAATAAATCTGCCATTGAAAACCCTATGAACAGCAGAGAAGCACTGACAATAGTGTTTCCCCTGTTGTACAGAGGGTCGCTATGAGTCAGATACCGACTCGATGGCACCTAACAACAGCAACAACAACAACAATAGCTAAGGATATTGAGCATTTTTTCATGTGTTTCATTCGCCCACATTTTTTTCAGTGAGATACCTGATGTAACTACTTTTCATATGAGAAAATTTTCCAGTGAGCTCACTAATACATTAGAGATTTAGATGGCCTTTTTGAAATACAGGAATCAGGGAGCTGAGAAAACAGTCCTTTTAGCCGTGAATTGCATAATAAATGTGATAATACATATATACTATGCATAGACTAAGAGCTACATAATGCCTGCTACATTGTGAAGCATTCACTGATCCTTACAGCCCGAAATATCTTTCAGCTTCCTCGTATTACAGTAGCATTTCGCCTATATGGTGGCTCTTCCTCCTAGGTCATATTATGTGTATACAGAAAAACACAAGTAGGCATGTACATCAATTCCTGCATCTGCCAAAATGCATTCCTGTTCAAGCCTTTCACAGAGAGAAGTTGCCAGTGTGAGCAAACAGAAGTGCTGTTCTTATGAAGCAACACGGCAAAGCCAGGTATGGTGGCGCTCACCTCTTAGGGGGCCAAGGCAGGAGGATGGCAAGTTGAAGGTGGCTTGGGCTACATAGTGAGAATCTGTCTTAAAAAAATCAACAGCCCCCCCAGCCAAAACAAACCCCCAAACAACCACAATAATAACAACCCAAAGTGACCAAGTACAACCCAGTACTCTCACTTCAGACGCAGGGAGGCTGCAGTGCAGCAAGTATTGAGGAAAACTGGCTCTGCTTTGCTTCTCCTTGTAAGGCTCTGCACTTCTGTTGTGGCTGTGTGTTTATAGTGAAGCCTGGGCAGCCACAATGGCACTGGTAACTGATCTGGGGAGCAGGGATAATTGTTGCAGGTGCCCTCTAGTTGACCTGATAATTGTTGTTGTTAGGTGGCATCAAGCCGTGTCTGACTCACAACGACTTTTATAGGATTTTCAATTGATTGTTTCGGGATTGTCTCGGGAGTGGATTGCCATGTCCTTTTCCCACTTTTGTGGTGCTGCTGGGAATCGAACGAGGGACCTCAGAGACTGCACAGTGGTGCTCTAATAACTGAACTAAATCCCAGCCCGGGCCCAATAATAACAGATGGGAAATCTTGAGCGGACTCTCTCTGAGCCCTGTACCCGACCTCTGCGACCACAATGAAGGGGAGCTGGAGGCCCAAGGTGGGTGGCGGGCAGGAATCAGTGAATGTGAGGGAGCTGCTTTTTGCAGCTGTGAGGGCTGGAGAAATCTGGGTTACAGTGACCTGAGAATCCAACTTGAGGGTAGCACTCAGAGTTAGCCCTGACTGGCCTGCCTGCTCCCACGTTTGCTTGGCATCTGTGCCCCCATCTGCAGCTTGCTCTCTGCTTAGCTACAGAGGGACATGCCTGCAAAGGCCCTGCCTCCCATTAACGGAGACGGCTCCTGCACTTAGGATTTCTCCACACTGCATCTGCCTTCTCCGATAGTTAAATGAAACAGTTCATGTTTTGTGGGCAGTGTAGCTAGAATCTAATTGTTTTGTTTTCTAAAGAAAAAGAACTCTTCCTTCAGGAGGGAACAGTTTGATTTGGTACTACTGGACAAAGAAATTAAAGAGACAGCAACACTGCTTTTTTGCGTTAGTAGGTTTTTATTTTTGAAAGAATTACTCTTATTTTGATTGTCCGGTGTAAATTCTCATGCTACTAACAACGTTGATGTCAGTGTAAAAATGAAGAGACTTGCCATTCTTCTCTGTTTAGACAGCTTGAAAATATCCTGCTGCCTTTTTCCAATTACCTTGCTAGCTTCACCGAGCCCATGCTCTGACTTTGCTCAATGTTTATTTATTTGTTTTGAGGAAATGTTCTCAGCTGCTTTCTTTAGGAGCAGATTAAAGTAGAGTTTACTGCAACAAGAGCAAGCAACTGCAAGTTCCAAGGATGTTTTCTTCTGTTTGTTTGACACATGTTATGGATATGTTATGAGCCTGGCACTGTCCTAGGTACTGAGTGAACAGCCACACATAAAAACAACCACCCCTGCACACAGCGGAAAGAGTCTGGGTTAGCAAGCGTGTTGGATAGAGA
Organism: Pedetes capensis; assembly: GCA_007922755.1. Taxonomy (NCBI): domain Eukaryota; kingdom Metazoa; phylum Chordata; class Mammalia; order Rodentia; family Pedetidae; genus Pedetes; species Pedetes capensis. The sequence continues at coordinate 16,186 of VMDO01012230.1, read as the reverse complement.
CAGTAACATGGAGAACAATCAAATAGCAAAGGGGGCTGGAGAGGAGGAGAGGGTGGGAGGGCCAGCTGGAACTTGGCATTGGCTGGCCAAGCGATGCCCTCGAGGAGAGGATGGCATTGCAGCAAAGACCTCAGGGAGAGGAGGGAAAGAGTCATTAAGATATGTGGAAGAATAGGCGCTTTTTAGGTAGGGGACAAGTAAGTAAAGAGATCCTAAGGAAGGACCATTCCTGGGATGTCCCATGAACATCCAGAAAGCCAGGGTGGCTGGCAGAGAATGAGCTGGGAGAGAGTGGTGGAGGCTGAGGTGGGAGCCACCCAGGAAGGAAGGGCTGCACAAGGAGAGGGTGGGTGCTGGCGGATGGTCGGTGGCTTTGCTTCAATTCGGAGTGAGGGAAGTGGCTGGAGGGCTCCAAGCAGAGCCAAGGCATGGCCTCCATTAGGTGTTATAAAGGTTGCTCTTGTAAATAAGGGAGGGTGGAGCCCGGGGAGCTGCTAGTTCTGGCTGCTTGGACAGCTAACCCTCTTTCCCACAGTGGGGATGTTCCTTCACCTCACGTCCAACCTGAATTAGCAAATATTCAACCACTGCTCCCAGGAAAAGGACAGGGTTAAATTCTCGTGAGTGCCAGCCATTAACATTTTTATCAGCAGACAACACATAACTGTGCTTATGTATGTTTCTGTTTAAAGGCATCTTGTTTAGTCTGTATTTTGGATTAACCAACACTGAACTTGTAGCCAACAGGACTACGGAGGAAGGCTGAAAGCACTCATCTATCACATATGTTTTCTGCAGATGGCACACCATGGCCTTCTTGTATGGAGGAATACAAGACAGGCCTTCAACCCCATTCAGTAGCGTTGTGAACAGCTAAATCACACACACACACACACACACACACAAAATCACAAGAATGTGAAAAAAGTGGCATGAAGTAGACCTCAAAAAGGACACCTGTTTACTGTAATAGAGCACAAACAAGACAGTATGATGTCACTGCTTGAGTGTGGCTCTTGAATGTCCCCAATAGGCCCTATGTAAGAGGTCTGATGCCCAGCATGGTGCTCTTGGGAAGCAATGGGGACTTTGAGAGGTTAGATCCTTGAGGACAGGCCACTGAGAGCCCTTGTGGGACCCTGGATGAGGTGAATAGTTTCATTTCACTTTGTGCTCCTGCCATGGCCTGCTGCTACAGCCCCAAAGCAGTGGGCACAGCCAATCTCAGATTGAAATCTCGAACACTGTGAGCCAAAAGTAACCCTTTCTATTTATAAGCAGATTATTGCAGGGATCTGTTGTAGTAGGGTGAAGGTGACTAGGACAGCTACCTTTCCTGCCTTCAGCTGGGAACTTGAGCATCAGGCAACTCAAATATTCATCAGTCTGTGCATGTCTGCAAGAGATTGTGAAGGTGACAAAGGTATTGATTTGGGGGTTACAAATAATTTTTAGCAAGTAAGAAATTCTCAAATGCAGCGTTATGACTAATGAGGATTTATTACAATATTTTGTTGGGGAGCAATTTTCCATTTTGTTTCTATGTGTCTTTTGACAGCTTTTGTTGGGGACTCTTGGAGAATGTTTGTATAGCTAACTGACTTCGGGTGAAAGTACTTACTACCTCTCTTCAGGCCAGAGTGTAGATTTTCTTTTCTGACCTTTTAATAGACATAATGCATCCCTGTGGGACAATGTTTGCACAGGTTTTTCAACTTATTTTTTTTTTTGTCTCTCTGTAAGATTGGGGGTTTCCTGACCCATCTGGGCTGTTGCATTACTAACCCCACTGGATCTGCGCTCCAAGGGATCTGGGGAGGATGAGGCTCACGAGGTTTACACTGTCTACTGTGTTGTGGGGAATAATGTCCTTCACTTCTGACCTCGGAGCCCCACGTCTTCCGCCAGCATCTGTGAAACTGTGGCATGCTATGTTGGTAGATTGCAAGTAAGATTTTTTTTTTTAAAGTAGCTCATTCACAGTTCTTTACATATTCATAATTTTTAATCTTTCCTTCTAAAGATATCTTTGGAAACTTTTGCTTCTTGGTTAGAGGCCAGGTGAATGACTAGTGACCTCATCTCACAGAGCATTTCTCACATTTCTTCCTAGGAGCTTCAACCAAAATAATCTATTCTACAATCATTTCTAATGCGCACATATCCCCTTGAATTAAACAGTATCTCTCTTTTTTTATCTCTCCCTATGAAATTAAAGAATGCACGTTCTTTTTGCTGACTTCACGCACTGCTTTGTAACATAAAACTTCTTTAGGACTACGAATATATACTGGCAAGTCAAAATTTAGGTTGGTTTTACTTTAAGAAAAAAAGTATAATTTGAGAAATAACCATAATTCTACACATATAAGCTATTTTGACTAAGATAGCAATTTAAGTGACACTAACACACGGGGTAAATGTAGCTAGAAATACAGGATCCCCGCTTTCACAGGAGAATACTCTTTGTTGGAAACAATTCATATGGATGTTGTTCTTAAATGCAATTCTAATTATTTGATTTTTTTTAACAAGGTATTTTTTAGCAAGACTTTCAACTTTGGATTAGAAAAAGAAGAATCCCTGATAGTGCTTTTATGACACTCTTTTTGACACTATTATCATAACAATGCTGGTATTCATGTACAATAATGAACCATGTGAAAGCTAGATTTTAAAGTAAAGCAGGAATTCTCTTACAAAAAAAGGCCATTAGAACTTTAATTTAAAATGATATTCTACAAAAGGGTCAGATGTCATATCTTGATAAGGTTTTCAGTTTCAGAACTAGCTCTCACATCTTCAGTACTGAGCCCTCTGCAGAATGAAGTCTAATTTAAAATTTAAGGGAGGCTGTGAGGGAATGGAAATTCCCGCTGATGACTCAGCTAAGTTGAGGGCCTTCACTCTGCCTAATAAATCTTCACGGTATTTCTTCTTCCTGATATCTTATTCTAGCCTGTCAATCATCTAGTGCAGAGAAATTTATGGCATAAGACAGACTCTAAAGTCTAAAAAAGGTAATATTAACTTTCTATTCATCACCTTTTTTTTTATAAGACTTGGCATCTATCAAATTCAAATTTGAGTTTCAGAATTTTATATTTGTCAAATGGAGTTTCAGTATGTATTACTTTTTTGTTAAATATAATGACAATATCCGAAAATGTATAGAAAAGATAATTAGTAATGTGTGGATGAAAGTGTAATTTGGGTTTCTCATCCTTTCCAGATGGGGAAGGACAGTGTGACATTGGAAACAAGCCATACTGGTCTTGCTCCAAACCTGGCCCCTAGGCCAGGGGCCTCTAGCTTCTGTATATTTCCTTTTGATGAATCACTTGCACAAGTTTTATAGGGCTCGTGGCCCTTTTCCTCCAGTTTTCAAGAAATTTTTGCCTGACCCTAAGACCTTCCAAACCTTGGAAGCCTCATAAATGTGCCTCCTGGCCTAGCTATTGCTGCCATTGCTGCTGTCTGGGTCACTTTGTGAGGGTGTCTTCCTGGTCCTGGGGCTGCTGATAAGGCTGGACCTCCTGCCTGTGGGGCCTCTATTTCAGCACCTACTCCCAGGTCCTGCAGACTCCACAGAAAGGCAGAGTACCTTATCCACGGTGCCATTTTATGTTAGCTGAGGGCAGTTTTGTTGACATCCTCAAGTTCTCAAGTTCTTGCACAAATTTTGAGAAAAAAATAGTTATTTCAGTTGCATTCTTTAGTTTCTCTATTTAAAAAAAAAAGCCACAGGAGAGTAAGTGCTACAAACTAATATGACTATTCTCACAACACCTCCTGCTAATGAGGACACTGCTATTCAGTTGAGTGGCCTCATCCCTATGACTGATTCTTTCTCAGGAGGAAACTCAAAATTTGAAGGTAGTATAATCTTGGTGGGCTATTTTGTCAGTCCCCCAAATGGTAATCGGGTACAGTGGTTAAGCACAAGGGCTCAGGAGCCAGATATTGGGGTTTGAATACTGGCACCAGTACTTACCATTTCTATGCTCTTGAGCAAGTCACTGAAGTCACTGGACCTCTTGGTAACCTGCAGTTCTTGGGGTATTTGTGAGTATAATAAAAAGAGGTAATACAGGGAAAGCTCTTAGAATAGTGTTTGAATCCAGTATGCCCCATATTTGCCTTTTCTATTAAAATTAGTTATATATTATTTCAACATTAAATATCATCTAATCAGTTACTGAAATGTCTATAATTTTATAGAAACTTCTGTTGACCATGCTCCAGGCATGTCTAATTATCTCCTTCATGTACTTCTGAAACCTTTGATTCATGTTAGTGTACTGTCATCCTATTTCAGTTATCTACCTACAAGCTAAAAGTGTTGGAATGAGTCCAAGAAGATAGTATTTAATTCATGTTCTAGCATTGATCAAAAAAAAAAAATCACATAGAAATGTTACCCTAAGATATAAGTGACAAGCAAGAAGCCTTGTTCTTTCCTCCTGAAAATCCCTATCATTGTTGACAGAAGAAGGTAACAGCAATAACCTTTTTGTACAGGATCCCAGTGGAAGTAGAAATGAATGGTCCATTTCAGCTTGACACTCATTCTGAAAACGATCCAGGTCACTGACTCGGTACAAATGAAGTTCCTCTCTGCTTCAACTCAATTACTAATGAACATCCTGATTGCCCTCAAAAGTACATTGGCAGCTGTGGTAGGTTCTATAAGAAATTTGTACCTCAGGCAATCCAACTATAGATTTCTGTCCTCAATGTGGCTTCCAGATAGTCCCCCAAGGACAGACTTAAGTAGAACATTTGGGGTAAGAACTCAACCACAGAAAACAAACAAATAAAAACCAGCATACTGGGTTTGAGTTCTTTGAAGTCGAGACACAGGTCATTGGAAGTGGAGAGATCAATTTTTCCCCCCCATATCTGTGCTTAAGATTTTGGCATGTGGCTATGAATCAAAGAGTATGTAATATTACTTATTTTTTTTGTATTCAGGAAAGACACTGTGAGAGAAGGCATTTGTATCTAACCACAGTAAATGCTGCCATGATAGAGAAAACACTTATAGTTTGATGGGAAATTTTCACTAATAACAGTGGTTCAAAGTCATTTAGTTGATTTATAGTTTAATATCACCATTCACTCCACATCTATCAACTTAATGTTGACCATGGTCCAACTGTGCCTACTTATCTTCTTCCTGCATTTCTGAAACCTTTGATTCATGTTAGTGCATTGTCATCATATCCTAAGTATTATATATGATATATAATATTTTCTGTATTATATGTGATATACAAGTCTAAGTATTATATATCCTAAATATTGTAAGTATTATATATAAGTATTACATGTGACATATAATAGTCAAGACAGAAAAGTATCATTATAAGTATCAAAAGAGAAATTCATATGGGTTTTTGCCAATGTGCAAATAAGAAAGAAGTAGAACACAGGATTATAAAACATACCACATAGCAAAGGATAAGAATATGAATGAAATATCTCCTAAAGTTAGGAATAGCTAAAGAATTTCTTATCCTGAAAGAGTTGTCATCAATATATACTCCCCTTCATAGAATTATTCAGACCCCACAAATTCCACCAACCAAGAGCATACTAAGAGAGTATGTAGTGACACCTTTTGCCCTGAGGGGAAGCAAGATATCTATGAGAAAAATCAGACCTTCAAAACTACCTGAAAGAAGAACTAATCACATGAGCTTATCTGAAATAGTGGCTATTGTACAATGGTCTAAGAAACACTGACTGAACTTCTCGTGGCTACTGTATTAAAATGACGGCTAGAATAAGTTATCTGTGTCCCTCCTCATAGTCCCTTTGGATATGACAGTTCTGAATCAAGCACAGGGAGGGTCATGCATGTACAGGAGTGAGGAGTGTGATCAGCAGTGTATATGTTTGGGTGTGGGCATGAGAGTTTGTGTGGTGTGAGGTTTGTATGTAGACAAACACTTTAATTTTGTACTTGGCAAGTCTGTTAGAAATCTCAAACTTCTGTTTATTGGTGATTTACCTTAAAATGTCTCCTGGCAATCTCACTTTGCATATCCTTTTGTTTTACTTGATGAAGATACTTGTTCACTGATGAATAGACTAAACTTACCTTATTTAGCACTTAGATATAATCACTTGCAGCACTTCTAAGCTGTCATATTGATTTTGTAAAAATAGTAACTAGGTTGAATAAAATTAATAAATTAATTTATTTTTGGGTTTTTCTTGTCTCCCAATCTTCGTACTTTATGGCACTTGTTATGTTTATTGTATCCATAGGAATATAAGTTAGATCTTCACCAGAAAACAAATTTTACTTATTCTTTCTAAGATATTAACTAGGAAGAGAAACACTTCACTGACTCCACAAACAGCTCTTTTTTTCTCAGAAATCATTGACTTCTAGAATTAATTATTTCTATTATTAAAAGTCAAATTGATAGCTTACTAAACTTGCGAATGTTTTAAATTTACTGGGAAGTACTGCATATATATATTTATAATATTTTTAGAGATGTATTCTATATACCTCCTGAGTCATCATGACTTTTAATTTAAAAACCTCACAACTTATCTTAATATCCTACAAGATGTGGCTCTTAATAGAAAATTTGTTTATGAATATGGAAATTATGCCAATGAAGGTATTTCTCAAATGTTTCTAAGTACTTTCTGAACTCTTATCAGCATATATTTCATTGTAATGACTTTATAACTGTAAATCTAGAACTATGCTATTAGTCAGATGGTACATGAAGAATCAATATGCATCAAAAAATTTATTATTTGAAAGAAGTTCATGATAATGAATAACTTGTTGTTGTTCTTAGGTGCCATTAAGTTGGGTCTGACTCATAGTGGTCCTCATAGGTAGGGTATTTAATGGCTGATTATTTTGGGATTGTTTTGGGAGGGAGCTGCCAGGTCCTTCTCTCATTTTTGCAGTAATAGAGATTGAATCCAGGGCAACAGAGAGCACAGAGCAACACTCTACCAACTGAGCTAAAACCCCGCCAAATGAGGGATTTAGAGCAAATTAATCTGCCTAAAATTTTCCAAAAGCAATTTTAACATTTCACAACGAGATTCTAGTAGAATTAAAAGAATTTTAAATAGCATTGATATTAAACAAAATATCTTTTGTTGTTGTTGGGTGCCTTCAGTTCAGACTCATAGCAACTCTATGTACAACAGAATGAAATACTCCCCAATACTATGCCTTGCCTGGCACTATGTTAGTGCTTCTCTGCTATCTTTTCTAGTGCTATATAGGGTTTTCAATGGTCTATTGTTTTGGAATTGCTACAAAAGTGGGCTGCCAACCTCTTCTCCCACTTTTTGTAATGCTGGAGATCAAACCGAAGTCTGCAGAGAGCACAGAAGAGCACTCTAACAACTAAGCTAAGCTCAACCCTGCAAAATATCTTTGTTGTTGTTGTTGTTCAGTGCCATGGAGTCGGTATCCGACTCATAGTGACCCTCATAGGGTTTTCAATGGCTGAGTGCTTCGAGATTGTCTTGGCAGTGGATTGCCAGGCCCTTCTCCCATTTTTGCGGTGCTGGGAATTGAACTCGGGGCCTCAGAGACTGCGCGCAGTGCTCTACCCACTGAACTAAATCCCAGCCTGCAAAATATCTTTAGAAGGAGTTAAATCTTATTTCTGGATATAGAGTAAGTAATTTATAACCTAGAGTTTTTTTAATTTTATAATTCTTCTAATTTTTATAATGCAATTGAATTTTGAATATATGTAATTCCTCTTCATCATAACTTTTGTTTGTTTGAAGACAGGGTCTTACTATATTGCCCATGCTGAACTCGAACTGGGGAATCTCCTGCTTCAGCCTCCCAAGTAGCTAACTTTTAATTTTTTTAGAAAGAAAATTGGAGTTCCCAGACTGTGAACCTGCTAAATTGAGATTTTCTATATCTCCCATAATTTCTTGAATATTACTTCATAAAAATATATTGATGAATATATGAGGTGAGGATGAAGGAGATTCTAAAGCCCCCCTCTTTCTCCCACATCTCCTAAATTTATGTAGCTCCTGTTCTCTGTAAGTTAAAATCTCAAGGGTATTCTTTTGGGTGATTTCACAACTTTGTAACCATGAAGCTTCTGCCCCCTCCCCACACCACCTGCAAAAGGCCCCCAAGATGGTTCACTGGAATGCAGCCCTCATATGTAACCATGGCAACTCAACTTCCAGACCACCAGATATAGCTCTGGCTTCCACCTGTGATATTTGCCCTAAAGTCCAACCCTGAGCCTTATTTGTCTGTTTTCAGGTTCTTTTTCCCCCCGTGAGACCCTCTTGTGTATAAGGTTACTAATCAATGCTTTCTGCTTCTGTAGTCTGCTTGGCTAGTTTTTCCTGCCCTTGCAGAGAGACTGCCCCTCTGCTGAATTCCTTAAAGGGCCCAGCCTGCCATTTTCCCTTTGTTCAGCTCTCCAGATATTTCTCAGGCTGCGTCATTGCTAACAATTAATAAATCCTCCTAAAGATTAATAATTACCCTAGGGTCTCTTTTTTCTTATGAATCCCACTTTAAGGTAAATACATAGTTCTAATTATTCAAAAGAGAAGAGTAAGATAATTTAACCTTAACAACAATTCTTCAGATTTCTGTATGTTGTTAATTTGCTTTTGAGAAGAGATTTGTGCATGCTAATTATTATTGCTTAACTTTTTTTTCCTGTGTGTGTGGTACTGGCAGTTTTGAACCCAGGGCCTCTTGTATGCTCGGCAAGTACTCTACCACTGTCATGCATCCACAGGTCCCCTTTCAAAAATTTTAAAATTTCAAGACAGAGTCTTGCTAATTTGCACACACTGCCTCTGGCTATGAACTCACAGCCTTCCTAACTCAGCCTTCTGAGTTGCTGAGATTATAGGCATGAGCCATGATTCTCTACTTTTAGTTATTTATTTATTTATCTTATGCTTTATATAAGTCATGAAACTTGAGGAATTCTAAAGGGGGTCCATCCCTTTGGACACCTGGGTTCCCTAATTCTAACATGATTTCTGTCGTTCTCTCCTGTGTTCTCTAAAGGATGGTTAGTGCCAAAAGGTGGAATGAAGAACACACAATATATGCAGAGCATCCTTTGGGTAGCACACTTAGAAGTTTATCAAGAATGGTAACCGAATAATGGATTTGGAGCTCTAATTTTTTTGGCAAAGCATGTGTTTTTATTATGTTCTGTGATGCTCAGTAGTGGATTTCATGCTAAAATGTGTCTCAATGACAGCCTCCATTAGCAGAGCCTATTTAAATACTTGATTGCTGGAAAGAAGGTGTGCAGTGTTCTCTTATTTGGTGCCCTTGGGGTAGGGAAATTTTTCAATTAGCTCCTTATTATCAAACAATTTTTTATACATTTTTTCATAAGTCTTTGAATTCTATATGTATATTTTGTAATCCTACATTTTTCTGGCCTTTTAAAATGTCCATTTATATGGATTTATTCTGTTTTTATTCTCCTGTATCTATTGTTTTATCAGGCAGTTTCAATATTCTGGTACTACATACGCTTTTCCCCTTACTCAGGTACTATAGTCAGTAATAATAGCAATCAATGCAGTTCATTCTGACAAATGTGTGTCAGAAAGAGCCTGCTGTGACTTTGAAATATTGAAAGTGACTGATAACATAATGTGTGAAGCAGAATAAATGCATACAAATGGAAGTTTTAGCTGAGCAGTCAAAGTATGAACTAAATGCAGTGTCAGAATTCGGCCCTGAAAGCTCCCAGTGCCAGTGGTTACAATGGCAAATTACTAAATGCACTTTGCAAAATGTTTTATGAATAAAGCAGAGGCCAGAGCTTTATCATTTCTCTTTGTGCTTGGGCTTCCATGAGAAACACAATGAAGTGATGTTCCCTTAAAAACTTTCTGGCCTGGAAAGTCACACAGTACTTAAGAAGAAAAAAGTAGTAAAGTGCAATTGGGAAATACGATAAGAAAGAGGACATCATCACTAAATGGAAGAGGAAGTAGTTGGCTACTAGACAGCCAGGGTCACTCCTTATCTGCAGTTTTGCTTCCTGTGGCTTCAAATTATCAGTGGTAAACTGTGGCCTGAAAATATTAAATGGAAAATTGTAGAAATAAAGAGTTCATAAATTTTAACTTGCATACCATTCTGAGTAGCCTGGTGAAATCTTGTTGCATCCTGCTCCATCATGCCCAGGAAGTGAATCATCCCTTTGTCCCCATATCCACACTGTATATACTATCTGCCCATTAATCACTTAGTAGCTTTCTATGCTATTAAGATTGACTGCTGCAATATCAAAGTGCTTATATTCAAGTAACCCTTATTTTACTTAATAATGACCCCAAAGCTTAAGACTTAGTGATGCAAAAGAGGCATTAGGGCATAAAATATGGAAGGACAGATTAATTCTGGTACTATGTGACAATGCTGCAGAGCCTATAGGAAAACAACATATATAAAGTTCAGTATGATTGGTGGTTTCAGTTACCCATGGGGAGTCTTGGAACATATTCCCTGTGGATAAGGGGGAACCATCGCGTTAAGAATCACTCAGGAAATAAAAGAAAATCTTTGGCAATTTGCTAAAGCCTCTCCCTGTCTTTGAAAAGCTTACTGACATTTAAAATGGAATGTTTGAAGAAAGGGATAATAAAAATAAATCCTCCTAATATTTGCACATTGCATAGATGGCAAATAAAGTTTTCACATGTGTGAGACTCACCCACTTTATATATTTCTTGCTAACTTCTGCTGGCCCAAAAGTAGAGCTCCTAATAAAATCACACATACTAGAGACAGATTCCAGCAGGGACTGGACTCTTCATAAGGGAACTACAGCCTTTGTGCACTAACAGTAAGTTGTTTGGGGAAAGAGATTGGTTGAGTGGTCAAACAGTTGGAGGAAAACCTGTCCCCCCATTTTTCCTCCTCCTATTCCTCCTTCCCCATGTTTTTCTCTTAGACAATTATATTTAGAAGGTAGTTTATTCTTCCTCAGGGATGTCAAAGCTGGAGATGTAACTTAAGAGAGTTTGTGAGTATTCTGTTGGCCATTTTCAAAGACAAACTAGAACACTTCTGGGCAGTGTTATAAATATAGGTATTATAGAATATGCCCCAGTCCATGTTCGTTTTATAAGTGTGAATGAATTTAGTGTTCTCAGATCTCAGAGTTCAAGAGAACAACGTTGAAATACACTGGAGTTGGCAGATGCCTTAGGAGATGTTGCCAAATATATTAACTAATAAAAATGGAAGTTGTCATCATAAATGTGGCTATCTCAAGCAGACTAAACACTTGGGTGTAAATGTGACAAGGTGGGGGAGGCTCAGAGACTACTCTAATCATTTTGTTCTCATTCTTTGTCCTATAGTTTAAGAATATTTTTATTGTTCCATTTTTTCTTTTATCTCTCAAGTTTAACTTTTCTCTCCTTTTCACTGGGATTTAGGTCAGTATCGTCTCTCATCTGGATTATTGCAATAAATTTCTGATTGCTTTCCCAGAAGGTAAAGTTCTACTCTCAGGTAATCAATATTCAACCCTGCAGGCAGTGTGAATCCTAGAAAATATAAGCCTTTTACATCTAATGTCACTGAGGAACCTCAACTGACTTACTGTTATACTGAGGATCAAGTCAGGCTGTGGTCAGGCAGCTGTGGTCAGGCAGCTGTGGTCAGGCTGTGGTCAGGCAGCTCCAGGCCTGAGAATGAGGCCAACAGGTCCCCGTGTCCTTCTGTGTCTCCCCAGGCTCATTGGCTGTGCTGGTTCATGCTGGATTCAGCATGGTGCCTCCTGCCCCTGTTACTTCTCTACAGGATTTATTTCATGAACTGTTTTAGTTTGCCAATACTATACAGGAGGTGGTTTAACTAAGAGCTGCTTATTGTCTCACAGTGCTAGAGACTAAGCTCTGTGATTGGGTTACTGTGGGGTTGGTTTCTTCTGGCCCTCCCCTTGTGGCTTGCAGGTGGCTCTCCCGAGCCTGCATCTTTATTCACGTGGGCTTCCATCTGGGTGTCTGTGTCCTAATCTTCTCTTATAAGAACACTGGCCATACTGGACAGGGCATACCTCACTGACCTTATTTAACTTAAGGTGCGTCTGAGTCATGCCATGGTATTTTCAATTGCATCATATGGTTGTGAAAGCTGGACATTGAATAAGGGAGACAGGAGAAGAACTGATGCTTTTGAATTATGGTGCTGGAGATGTCTATTGAATATACCATGGATTGCCAAAAGAACCAACAGATCTGTCCTAGAAGAAGTGCAACCAGAGTGCTCCTTAGAAGCAAGGATAGCTAGACTGCGACTTACATATTTTGGACATGTGGTCAGGAGAGACCAATCCCTGGAGAAAGACATGTTTGGGAGAGTGGCAGGTCGACGGAAAAAAAAGGAAAACCCTCCACCAGATGGATTGACAAAGTGTTTGCAACAAGGGGCTTAAACAAATAAGATCGTATACCTGTTATGGTCTTGGGAGTGTTTTGTACTCTTGTACATTGGGTCACTATGAGCCAGACCCAACTTGATGGCACCTAATGACAAACTTCTTTAAAGGCCCTGTCTCAAAATATAGTCACATTCTGAGTTTACTGGGGTTAGGTCTCCTACCGATGAGCCCACAGCATCAACCAACCTCAATTATTCTTTAAGTTGTTCTTTCAGTGTCCATTCTGCTAGGAAGCCTTCCTGATGTGTTCACCTGAGATGGACACAGCTCAGGTTTCCCTGTCCTCCCACAGGACATGTCATGCTGGGTAGAGGGCAGCTCATTCTCTTATGCTTTCTCTTCCAGAGCAGTTTAGAGGTTGGACTATGTACAGTTCATAGCTGTAAATCGATTGTCTACCATAGTGGCTGGTACATAGTAGGTGGTCGAAAAAACTTATTAAATGGGATGAAGCACTGCTGGTTTATGTTTCCTTTTTCTTCCTTTTTCAAATCAATTTACACAAATTTGAAACATACTAACATAATGTCTGGCTGAGTCCACTGGTTTCAGTATCTATTTTCCTTTGAGATTAACTTTTAAATTGTGTGTGTGTGTGTGTGTGTGTGTGTGTATACGTGTGTTTTCCAGTACTGGGAAGATGAACCTGGGCCTCATGCATGCTAGGCAAGTGGTCTACCACTAGTGCACACTCCAGCGCCCTTTGCTATTTTTTATTTTGAGACAGGGTCCTCACTAATTTGTGCAGGTGGCCTCTGGCCTCAGACTCGTGATCCTCCGGTCTCAGACTCCTGAGCCACTGGGATTACAGGCATGTGACATGGCACCTGGATTTTTGTGGTGTTTAAAAAGTATATATTTCATATTTTTCCTATAGAGGGAAGCATCAAAATATTCATAAAAATGGGAATATGGAGGCAATGCAAAGTCCTATGTTAAATGGATTTCCAAAGTGTAAAAATATAGAAACAAAGAGAGCTTAGGAATTCAATGATGCTCTTTACTGGGTATTTTACCATGAGCCTGTCTGTCTGTTCTGTACAGTATAAGCTCCATTAAGTGACAATGCCCTTGTGAAGCTCTTCCTGTGCAATTTGGCATTTCTGAATTTAAATCATGTGCTGTCAAAAGAATGATTCCTTTTTGCAACTGCAAAACTGGTTGTGTACACAAGGTCAGCTTCGGTGGAAAAAGGAAAGGAATGGTAATCTGTGGAAGCACATCAGTCAATTGTCGACTGTCAGGGTTAAGATGGATTTTCAGTGTTGGCCAGAGATGTGAGGAACTCTGAAGGTGGCAGGCAATGGCTCGTTATTCAGATCTTCCCTAAAGGGATGTCTCCACCATCTTCTGTGAGATTATGCAGAATGTGTATCCTAGAGGTAGCCAGTTTTCAGAGAAGTGATTTTGCAGATGGTGGGCACAATGGTTATTGGAGACCTCAAATGGTCACCTTCACATCTGAATAAAACTGAGGGCGATCATTTCGTATTCAGCAAGCTGGCTCTGCAAGCCTTTGTTTTATAATGGGAAAATTTCTGCAGCATTTGTATAAAAGGTTTCAAGGGACAACTCTGTTTAAAGCTTTCAGTTTGTTACCCTTTTTATTTTAATCAATGATAACACACAGAAAAGCTTTGCTTGAAGATTTTTTAAAAAGCTTCTCTTTGAACATGCTACTTTCTCATTTATTTTTTACAAGTTTCTACATGCACTGAAGGTCAAAAAGTTCTTAGATAAAGTAGGACATAGAATTCTGCATAAACTATCCCAAAGGACCTTTTTTTTAAAAAAAATAAAATGTAAGGAATCCAAAAGGCAGAGTCAGCAAAATTGGCTTAGAACCTATGTGTCACCCACTATTCGAAGCAGTGAGTTGCTTAAAAAAGGAGGCCAGACAAAGGCTATTGTACAGCAACTTGCTTACCACATTTATTATCCTTTTTGCCCCTTTACCACTTTACAATAATTTTTATAAAGGATATGCAGTTCTAAGACTCAGATTTCAGGGGAAAAATATTGGGGGGATTGAGTTTGCTCACTTTTTATGTTTGTAAGTTAAGCATATTAAAAAAATACACATGCTCAGATCCTAAAAGAAAGGACATTTCATTCTCCAAACATAAAAAGATACAATCTCAGACCAAACGACAATGCTTTACATTGAATTCATTGAGTCCACATCTAACTACATGGTCCTGAGTTTTTTAACTTCACAATAGACTGTGGTGAACCTTTCCTTAGGGCTGATGTCTGTCTGTGGAAAGGCACTGGAAGCTGATAAGAAAAGTGACTGGACGTCAGTTTAGGGACAGGCTGGGAGCTGAGTAGGAGTTAGCCAAAGGGAGTCCAAGGGCAGGAGGCCAGGCCTGAGGCAGAATTCAGGCCCAAGTGTCGCCCAGAGTCTTGGCATAGGGAGGGGAGGCAGGGAGAGAATGGGATGGTGGGACAGGAAGTGTCTCTGGGTTACTTTATTTCTCTTCTCATTTTCTTTTTTATCTTCACAGGGCCTGAAGAGAAATGTGTGAACCTGTCTAGATTCTGAACACCGTGAAGTGCTGGAGATGGACTAGGATTTGAGGATTGTAAGTCTGTGGGGAGAAGGAAGTAGTCATGGCTGATAAGGAGGAAGTGTGGAATTTTCTGCAGTCCAGACCCTGCCAGCATAACTGTAGAGCGCTGGCCCATTCACCTTTCCTCTTGGGGCTGTTCCCTCACAGGGACCTAGATAAAGATGGCTTTGAGGCAGATGAGAAACTGTCACTCTGTTGGCTTCGAGAGTCCATGACACTTTGGTTCTAAGCTCACAGGGACCTACTGACTACGTGGGGTGATGCGGCATGGGAACCCTAGGATGAGAACCTTGGGGTGCGTGGTAGGAGGAGACTTGTTTTCCTTCTTTAAGCAAGAAAACTTGCTCTCTTTGTAAGTTTCTTCACTCTCTATGGAAACCAGACAACTTTAGTGATTATAAGGGAAAGGTTTTACCTTTGTTCTTTCCAGCATTGAGGGAGTTGACCCCAGTGCCTTGGGCATGCTAATGAAATGCTCTACCACTGAGCTCCACCCCAGCCCCTTTTTACTTTTATATTGAGACAGGGTCTCACTAAATTGTGCATGTTGCCTCTGGCCCTGAACCTACCATCCTCCTGCCTTAGCCTTCTAACTTGCTGGGATTACAGGTGTGCATCACCGTGCCCAGTTTGACATGTTTCACTTTTAAGGGATTATGCTATTAAAATATATATATGAAAATTTATTACAACAAGGACAATGAATGAGCAGGCAGTGGACTTAGGTGAAAATTTAACACCAGTTAGAATCATTTTGCAATGTTCCTATAAGAAAAGACCTGCTTGAGACATTAGACCAATTTACAGAAAAAATGGCTGATCAATAAGGATTGTACAGGGGCTAAAAGAACTACAGAGGATTTTGAAAAATAATGCAATATAGTCAAAGAAGCCATCATGAAAAGTGATTGTTTTTTGAAGATGACCTCTCAGTTGATGAAATGGAAGAAATTAAATAAATACAACTGTAGCAGATATATGAAAAGAAATAATTATAACTTTAGCCTGCTATGAAATTTAGATTTACTGATTCCATAGGAACGTATTTTTCCCTATGCTTTCTATGAATAGTTTTTCTTTTTCCCTCTCGCATGTCTCTGTGAGTGAGTGTGTGTGTGTGTGTGTGTGTGTGTGTGTGTGTGTGTGTGT